>VDFB02281492.1:456436550-456591895 GCA_007258455.2 Sequoia sempervirens | reverse complement strand
CCCTCCCTCTCTTCCACTCTCTTCCACTCTTCTACTCTCTCCCTCCCTCTCTCCCACTCTCTACCACCCTCTCTCCTCCCTCTCTCCCACTCTATCCCACTCTCCCATGCTCTCCAACCTTATCCCACTCTCTCAGGTCACTCTCTCACACACTAAATCCATCTATCTCTCTCCCCTATACCCTTATAACCCTTGACCCTTAAACCCTCTACCATATACCCTAAACCTTAAAGTTTAACCCTTAAACCTTCTACCATATACCATTAATCCTTAGGTCTATGTGTACACAAATCAGATATCCGTTTCAAATTGTATATCCGATTTGAAACGGATATCCGATTTCTAGACCATTACTTTAAAACAACAACAAATTTTGTATATATATGCTTTTTACAAATCAGATATCCGATTTGAAACGGATATCCAATTTGTAAAAATCATATATATACAACTATTTTCATTGTTTTAAAGTAATATTCTACAAATCGGATATCTATTTCAAATCAGATATCCGATTTGTAGACCGTTACTTTAAAACAACAATTTTTTTTATATATATTCTTTTTACAAATCGGATATCCGATCCAAATCGGATATCCAATATGGAAAACTAGGATTGGTGTTTGCTTTGGTGGTGTGTACTGACACTCGAGCCTAAAAAAAGTCAACATGATATTTTCACATTTTTGGGTCAATGAAAGACGTGTTTTTTTCCTCATTGCCACTTGTTGGCATACCATGATCCTGCACATACCCTAGTTAATCATGTTAATCAATTTCTTGGAATATTATTGATATCTTATGGTCTCATTTTATTTTTAAATAAAAATAAAATGAAACTTCTAGATATCCAACCTCTCCTCCATAGAACACCCTAATTTTACATTACATCTTCTAAAATCTTTAACTAAACCTTGTAATAGAGTCACAATTTATTCCCTAAGCTTCCATGTCGTGGAACTACCTTATAACTTATCAAACCCAAGATTCTTGATATCATTATAGGGACATATTTTTGGATCAAAATTCTCAATATAGGGCATGATATTATATGGAAGAGTGAAATAAGACATTTGTTGGATAAAGCTTTAAAAAGCCATTGCAATGTAATCATCAAAAAGAACCCAAAATCAAATTATATTTTATTTTTTCCTGTGCAAAGTTGGTTTTATCTAGTTTTCTGACTTTTCTCTACAATTTCAATTTGGTATCAGGTTGTAAATATGTTTCTATACATTTGATCTATGAGGAATGTGTATTTTTGCTGAGTAATTAAGGAGTTTAAAATTTCTTTAAGTGGCTTGTGTGGAATAATCTTGCAATATGAATAACATGGTGAAATTGTATGGTTGTTCATTATTGTTAAATCGTGTGTCTATTTCTTTTGCAAGCTACAATAATCTTATGAAATTTTGGTTCATTTTTTCCATGTGCTTGATCAATAGAATAGCAATATCGCTTCTTTCGTATGAATCTTCCATTCCAGTGGCAACGTGAAGGTTTGAAGATCATACCAAGCATTTAAATCTTTCTATTAAGTTTTTAAAGTAGCTGCTAAGTGTTTAAGCTTATTGTTGGTGATTCAAATTAATTCCTAGGTGTTCAAATTCATTTCTAGTCATTTGCATCCATTTCTGAGTATGAGAATTTATTGCTGAGAGTTTTTATCATTATTGAGAGTTAAAAAAATCATTGTCTGAAGTAAAATATTGTTGCTGGAAGAAAAATATCATTGTTCAGAGTGATTATTTTCTTACACAATACAAATAAAGTATTTGATTTCATTGTTGGATGTGATTACCTATTGTTGGTCATTCAAATTTGAATATTTTGTAATTATATCAATTGAATAAGTGGGTATTGGCCATCTAAATAATGTAATTTATTTTGTCGAAATTAAATGGCATGGTTATTGCTACTATGTTGAAGTTTGTAAGGCTTGAAACCTTACACTATCTCATTAAAATAAAAATCAATTCATTTGCACATAAATTTAAAATGAAATGAAACATCTTTAATATAAAAATGACATATTACATCTCACATGTAAAAGTGTCTAATCCAAAATATTAAGTACAAGAAGTCAGGTACACCATCACATGAAGTAATATCTAGTCAAGTATTATAGAGTACAAGATATAATTTATACAAGAATATGAATCAGACTCTCATTGGTGCAGAAGCACCTTTGATCAACAATGGTCAAGCTATATTGATATTGAGTAGGCTTTAGATGTGATATGTTTTGTTCTAATAAGGTCAATAAGACCAATTTTCTTTTGTAAGTGAGTCATGATTCTTAGGTGGATAGAATGGGGATAATTTGAGTCTATTATGTTAAATAAGGTCTATCAAGACCATTTAATATGTAATGGGATAGGTTTTGTGTCTTAGGATTTAAAATGTTCAACATTGCAAAAGCAAAATTAGAAAAGTTGTCAAAAAATAGAAATGTTGTCAAAATGTAAATAGGAATATGAAGGGTCAGGGATTTCAAAAGGTGGTCATAGTTGTTTGGTAGGTAGAAACTGATTAGAATATGTATAAAATTCCTTGAAAGGTCTCGAAGAAGAATGATGGTGGATGCATTGAAGATTTTGAAGCAAAATACAATGCCTTTTCTCCATTTTTCCTGTGTTTCCTAAAGTTTTCTTGTTTTGTATGGCCTATGCATTCATCAACATGCTATGAGTTCATTTTTGTTTTGAAGATACATGTGTTAAATTTCATTTGATTCCATTTTGAGTGTATAACTTTGAATTTGGCAGGAGATTTCTCTGGTTTTTTGAAGTATCCCTATTTACTCAGAGTTAAGGTTTTGATTGGAGTTTAAATTATGAATTAGTCATTCCACCTATTGTTTGGATTTTTTGATTGGTGGAATGAATCCTTTAATGGTAAATTAGGTGTTTCAATGTGTTTATAGGTAGGGAAGTGGAGATTGTATGATTTGGATCACACCCTAGGGTTAAATAGTGCATGTTTCCATATGAAAATGGTGTGCTATTGAAGCGTTTTGTATAAATAGAGAAAGAGTTGCTCATGTGTCAGTCTTGTGAGTTTGTGCAGACCATTTTAAGTCTATTGGATATAATTTTGGGGTACTTCAAGTCTGGGATATGTGAGATTCAATAAAACCTAGGTGTTTGTGTGTGCAAGGAGAGTTTCATGGTGAAACACATTAGAAGGTTATAATCTACAAAGTGATGAAAGAATCTAATATTTTGAGTCACAATTCATGACTATCCAATGGTTTTGAGTGTTTTTCAAGTGTTTAAAGGGTAGTTCCTTTGGAAATTAGGGCTAATTGAGTAACCTAGAAGCAGGGCAACCTATTGAATCTTGATGCTGGGTCAAAGAAACCCTATGAGATCTTTTGATATGTTTTCTAAGAGTCTGTGGTGAGTCTTTATGGAGTTTGATATGCCACTATATGACCTTCTCTAAAATATATCCCCATTGATTGAATTTTGAGGGCTACGAGCCTTAAAGAGGGTGTTTGAGTTAAGTTAAGTTAAGTTAAGTTAAGGTAAGTTAAGGGACTTGTGTCATAAAAGAGTTGTTTTCTGATTGAGATTGGTCATTTTGAGTTGGAAAGAGAGTTTTTACCACCTTTCTTGCATCAGGTGGTATCAGAGCACAATTAATAGATCCCTTGTTGGTGATTTGGTTGGTTTTTGCAGGTTGGAAGGTGAAGAGACAAAATTGTCAAGATGCCTCCTAAAGGAAGCATGTTTGCAAGAAAGATGGATAAGAAAGCTAGACAAATAGAATCCTTGAGAAGAGATATGGCTACATTGAAATCAAATACTAGAGTAGATATGGATGAGAATGATACTAAAGAAGAAGATACTTCCAATGAAGAGGAAGAAATGGATTTGGATGATGTGAGGATGATGAAGTTTTTGAAGGCTGTGAAGAAAGATGGACATAAAAAAATGGATGTTCCTATGTATGGGGGAAAACTAGATGGAGAAGAGCTCTTGGATTGGATAGGGGCTTTGGAGAACTATTTTGATAGTGAGGAGATTGATGAAGAACACAAAGTAAAGAAGGCCAAGAACAAATTGAAAGGACATGCTTTGCTATGGTGGAACTTTGTGCAAGATAAAAGGGAGAGAAAAGGAAAGAACAAGATCACTTCATGGGAGAGAATGAAGGAAAAAATGAAAGGAAAGTTCCTTCCTTGTGATTATAATGTTCAGTTACTTAAAATATTACAAAATCTTAGGCAAAAAGAACAAGATGTGCAAACATATATTGAAGAATTCTATAGGCTAAGTATAAGAACTAAGTATGAGGAGGATGAGAAAGAAAGAGTAGCTAGATATCCCAATGGCCTAAGATATAACATTCAAGATGAAATCAGTTTGTTGGCATCAAAAATTCTGAAACAATGCTTTCAAACGATAATTATAGTAGAAGAAAAACTCAAGAGGAGAAAAGAGAAGGCAACAAGAGGAAGAGGAAACACTTCTAGGGGTAGAAATACAATTTCAACACCAAGGAAATCCAAAGAAAATCTTGAAGATGCTGATAAGAGCAAAGAACAAGCTTCTGAATCAAGAGGTGGATGGAGAGGTGGAAGAATAAGCTTTAGGAAAAGGAGATATTTCAATGAGTTTTTAGGTAGATGTTATAGGTGTGGTGAGTTTGGTCATCCTTTCTTTAAGTGCCCTGAGAATAGTGGAACCACATCGAGTGGAGGAGAAAGGAAATCTGAACGGAGAGCCCAAATTGCTTATGAAGATGACGCTGAAAGATGAAGTTCCAATACTCTCTGTGCTACTCCTAAAGTTGGAGAGATGTTGATGATGAGAAGACAAACATTGAAGACATCCATGGAGAAAGAACAAATTCAGAGGAGAGCCTTGTTTAGGACTGCTTTTAGAGGAAAAGGTAAGGTATGTAAAGTAATTGTTGATTATGGATGTACTGACAATATGGTCTCTAGTGATATGGTTGAAAAATTGCATTTGGAAAAGGTACCTAAACAAAAACCATATAAAGTGTCTTGGGTTAGTGAAAAGAAAACCATTTTGGTAAGTGAGCAAGCCATTGTTGAGTTTCAAATTGGTCCATACAAAGACAAAGTTGTGTGTGACATTCTACCTATGAGTTGTTGCCATGTTTTGTTTGGGAGACCTTGGAAATTTGACACGTCTGCAGTTTACCATGGAAGACAAAACACATATAACATTGAAAAAGATGGGAAGACATTTATTATAACTCCATTGGTTGAGGAAATAAGTGAGCAAGGTGAGGTCATAATGATGGGAAGAAAGGAATATGTGAGTAATGAGGAAGAAGAGAACATGAGATTTGTAGCCATGTCTAAGTCTGATACTATTAGGGCAGTGAATATGAAGGATCTAGGTAATGTGCAGACATAGAGAAAGAAGAATTATTTTGTGTGGCAGAAGAAAATGAATGGCAATGTGTCTTGGTCTGATACTGAGCAAATGAAAGGTAATAAGCCTATGAAATGGGAAGAAATCAGTGATGGAGTACTGATAAGGACAATTATGTGTCTTGTAGCAATAGACAAAGGGGCGAGCAGATAGTTAAAGGTTGATAGTGTAGAGATTGATGATGTAATGAATAAGAAGATAGGGGTTTGTAAAGTTGAAAGGACAATGAATAAAGTGTGTGCAGATCTGACAGAGGTTGCAAAAGATAATGGTACAATGAATAGTGTAAAGAATGGAGACAAAAAGAACACCGGGCAGATGACTATGCAAGAGGTAAAAGATAAGGTGATGGAAAAAGATGACAATGTGTGTATAGGTGTAAAGAGGACTGTGACAATAGAGTTTGAGGAAGGAACAAATGAAAGACACCCCACAGTACAATCTAATAGAGTGAAGCCTAATTCAAGAGAAGACAAGGTCAATAATAATGAGGATAGTGATAGACTAAAGGAAAAAGAACTTGTTAAAGGCAAGTGTGAAATATAGAGCAATGAAGGATACCAAGGAAGAAAAACTACTACAATATTTCCAAGGGACTTGGAAAAGTTTCATGTTGGGGTGTATGGTGCAGGAGCACCTTTGATCAACAATGGTCAAGCTAGATTGATATTGGGTAGGCTTTAGATGTGATGTGTTTTGTTCTAATAAGGATAATATGACCAATTTTCTCTGAGTCATGATTCTTACGTGGATATAATGGGGATAATTTGAGTCTATTATGTTAAATAAGGTCTATCAAGACCATTTAATATGTAATGGGATAGGTTTTGTGTCTTAGGAGTTAAAATGTTCAACATTGCAAAAGCAAATTTAGAAATGTTGTCAAAATGTAAATAGGAATATGAAGGTTCGGGGATTCCAAAAGGTGTTTATAGTCATTTGGTAGGTAGAAATTGATTAGAATATGTATAAAATTCCTTGAAAGGGCTCAAATAAGGATGATGGTGGATGTATTGAAGATTTTGAAGCAAAATACGTCTTTTCTACATTTTCCCTGTGTTTCCTGAAGTTTTCTTGTTTTGTACCGCTTGTACAGTTTTGAACATGGTTTGAGTTCTTTTTTTTTTTGAAGATACATGCGTTACCTTTCGTTTGATTCCATTTTGAGTGTATAACTTTGAATTTGGTAGGAGATTTCTCTAGTTTTCTGAAGTAGCCCTGTTTGCTTAGAGTTAAGGTTTTGATTGAAGTTTAAATTATGAATTAGTCATTCCACCTATTGTTTGGAATTTTTTGCTCAGTGGAATGATTCCTTTGGTGGTAAATTAGGTGTTTCAATGTGTTTATAGGTAGGGAAGTGGAGATTGTATGATTTGGATCACACCGTAGGGCTAAACAGTGCATGTTTCCATATGAAAATGGTGTGCTATTGAAGGGTTTTGTATAAATAGAGAAAGAGTTTCTTATGTGTCAGACTTGTGAGTTTGTGGAGACCATTTGGAGTCTATTGGATATAATTTTGGGGTACTTCAAGTCCAGGATATGTGAGATTCAATAAACCCTAGGTGTTTGTGTGTGAAAGGAGGGTTTCATGGTGCAACACATTAGAAGGTTAGAATCTGCAAAGTCATGAGAGAATATGATGTTTTGAGTCACAATTCACGAATGTCTAGTGGTTTTGAGTTTTTTTCAAGTGTTTAAAGGGTAGTTCCTTTTGAAATTAGGGCTAATTGAGTAGTCTAGAAGCAAGGCAGCCTATTGAATCTTGATGTTGGGTCAAAGAAACCCTATGAGATATTTTGATATGTTTTTTAGGAGTCTGTGGTGAGTCTTTGTGGTGTTTGATAGGCCACTGTATGACCTTCTCTAAAAGATATCTCCATTGATTGAATTTTGAGGGCTAAAAGTCCTAAAGAGGGTGTTTGAGTTAAGTTAAGGGACTTGTGTCATAAAAGAGTTGTTTTCTGATTGAGATTGGTATTTTTAAGTTGGAAAGAGAGTTTTTACCACCTTGCTTGCAAGACTCATGCACATCTAATCACAACAATACAAGTAAAAATACAAAAAAAACACAATCACTAGAGACTCTTTGGTTGCTACTAAATCAACAGTCATCCACAAACCAAGAGACAAGAACATGGCTCAAGTGCTTTCTTGCCCAATCCTGAAGCTTATGTTTCCTCAAAAAATTTCCTAACATGAAGAAGACTCAACCCTGGATGAGAAGCCTAGCAACCTAGAAGTGACTAGCAGGATGAAATCCAGTGCAACCTTATATATCTACATGCATCTCACATATGAACATGCTATGCCCTACCATCAAGATATGGTAAAGAGAATAAAATATTCATCTATTTCAATGGTACACATAGCTTCGGCCAAAGAAAATTAACCAAAAATGGTAGGTAGATCTAGAAAAGAAACTACTTCCTTCTGTTAGCCCATATTCAACACCCATCATTGAAGGTAAAGCCAAATCACATATAGAAGAAAATAACATGCATATATATCTAATAATCATAAAAATTGATATCTTTTATTTATTCATGCAAATAAATTATATAAAGATCTTTTTGTAATTTTAATCCTTTCATGTATAATGATGGTTATATGTATAATTTGACATGAAATTTAATTATTGACATGCAATTTGATCTCTAACTAATGTTATTTCTCATTTTCATGCAATATTTAATGTATATGCAATACTAACTAATGTTGAAATGCCATGCAGGTTAAATCCATAAGAAACATGTTCATGACATATGTAATAAAAGAATCAAATCCATAACACTTAAATGATAGCTTCATATATTCAGTGTTACTGTGTAAACATCATGAAAGAAATAATTTTTTTTTTCTAATATTATCTTCATGGTAAATACTCCATTTTTACATATATACTAACTATTTTTAATATGTAGAGACTATGGACTAGCATAGTCATGATCTTGCCATTTATTTGGATATGATAAACTCACACCACATACATACATGCATACATAATACACATACATACATACATATATCTATGTATATATATGTATACTTGGATATATCGATTGGATTATATATATATATATATATATATATACATATTTGTATATATTTGTATATATAGATGTATATATATAATCCAATCGATATGCATTTTTGTTCATCATCAACATAAACATCAACCAACCATGGATATTCCTAAACTTGGATTGACTCTTAGAGATGAGATTAAAAATGGGATTGAAATTGAGCTTAAGATTGAGTAGCTTAAGTGCTCCATTTTTCTAAGGGAATTAGACAACTTTGAGGCGACATACAAATCTAATTTAGTGCCATGTATTTAACAAATTGGAAATCGACAAAGGCTCAACTCCAATGAAGCATCCCTATGAATGAAATTCCATGTAATAAATAATATAATGCCACCTGATTGTTACTAGTGAGGTATGCCTAACTGTAATACTCAATGCACATATTTTTGAAAACAACCATGGATATTCTTAAATATGGCCAATCTTAGGGGACAATGGCTATGCAACATACAAAATGCACTATACCGGTACTTCATATTTATTAACTGCCTCTTATTTGTTCCTCTGCAAAGAACTCCTTTATAAATCAAGCCGTATTATTTTAATGACACGGATATTTACTTTGCATCACTTTGCATCATTTTAGAATATTTTAACTTATTGGTAAAGTAGTGGGTTAAATTAAGTTTAAGTTCCAAATAAAATTGGTAGCTCGAATACCTATACACTCCTTAATTCCTCCATTCAGTCAAAGAAAATTGAATATTACATTATTTTATATTAGATTGTTTTTTTTTCAATTTGATATCTATTTTTTATAAAAGTATAAATTTAGAAAAAATAAAATGCAAAGTAAAAAGTTATATAATTTTTTTTAAAAAATATGTGTGCTTTAATGCAATTTAAGATCTAACCTATAAAAAGAAATATAATTTATAAAAAAAATGTATGAAAAAAATCAAAATATATTTAAAAAGGAGTATATCTTTTTATTTAAATATTTGTATTTGTAATTAAATAATAAATTTTGAGAGATATTATTGTTAATTATATAATCTAATATATTAAAATTTATTATGAAATGAAGTAAAATAATATTGCTTATTTAAATATAAATTAGCTTTAAATCAAATAAACTGATTTTTTTTTTTTATAAATTATTTATTTAGACATCTAAAATCTATTGTTAACTAATTTTTAATATTATTTTATATTACTAATTAATTAAAGAATTATGCATTTATATTACATATTATATTATATTAAATACTATATTATTTATTATATCTATATTATACTGTATATATTATTATATTATTTATTATATTTATTGTGATATTATTATTAGGATTCAACTGTGTAGTTTTACAAGTCAACTCATTGATCCATATTTTGTGAGTAGTGATCCACAAGAATCCATCTATAATAGTGTTATATTATTTTAATACTTGCATATCAAACAAAATGTGGCCATAAATCTCTGAGAATATTAAACTCTAGAAATAAACAATCAATGGATTCAAATCTCCCCACTTGATGCCACACAAATCTATCCCATCTCCTTTCATTCTTCTCTCAGATGAAACTCAACTATTGCTTTCTTGGGAAGGCTCTTAACTTTCTCAAAACTGGCTGACAGAAGGAATTTCCACACCATTCAATCCCATCTTTCATCTTCTTTCAAAGCCCCACAAGCAAAAATGAGAGGAAAACCTTGAATAGAATAGAATAGAATGACTAAATGCAATTCAAACTTGAAAACCTTAGCTGGAAAGCATGTATTATAACATCAACATTGTGGCCTTAGGAGCCATTGGTATTGAACATGTGAAAGTAATTTATTTTAGAAAAAAGTTTAGATAGATACATTTTGAGTACAAACAAGAGAAGAAGAGCACAAGGCAGTGTAACAATGGCAGACAAATGTTTGCATCAATAATTGTAGAAAAGAAGAGACAAAGGACAATAGAAAATGAATGGCTATTAGAATCTCAATAATAATAAAGAAAGACAATAATAGGGGAAAGGACCCAATTACCACCCCCCATTGAATTATCGCCACCTACATGCTCACTTAACCCCCCCCCCAAAAAATTCACTTTGATCCATTAAAAAACTTTATTTTATTGAATAACTAATTACAAAAACACCAATAGCTGCTCATTAAGTGCTAAAGTGAATGATTTGAGTGGATTTTAAGTCCTAAAATAGTTATAATTGATTGAAATTATAGCGGGCGGATACTGGGATATTAGGTGGTAGGAAACATATGACACCTCTAAAAGGTGACTTTTTGACCTTCGTGCACATATCCGATGCTCCCGCACTCTACCGAATTTCCCATAAGCCAAAACCTTAGTTATAAGCACTTAACTCGTGAGTGAAAAAAACCCATAATTTTTTTTTTTCTGATTTGACATATGGTTTGAATTCTACAGTTCCACGATGTTAGCCTTGGTGGATACTGGGTCTTCTCCCCTAGGTACCTACCAGCTCATTTGAAATAGTATACTGATCAATATTCACACCGTCAAAGTTATGGGCAGTGAAAAATGGTAAAAGTACAAAGTAATCGAATGGTAAATGAATATAATAAGAAATTACATCTTTGAAGTATCAAAATTTTAAATGTTAATATAATTATATATATATTGAATCAATTTAAATATATATAAATGTTATTACATAAAGAAGATTATAACAAAAAATTCAATACAAAATATAAATATAAATTTGATTTTAGTTTTCTTTCCAAATCTATATATTAGTGAGTTCATAACAATAGTGAGTATGTTTATACTAGACATATACATAGAAAGCTCAAGGATCTAGCTCATAATAATGTTTTATTTGTATTTCTTGGCTAAATAGTGAGAACATATCTATTTATCACAATATCTAAATATAATGATAAAGAACCTCAAGTGATATTGTACAGGATCACCCTCTTAGGTTTTATAGAGTCTAAAGTGCAGAAAAGAGGGTTTTCCTATCTTTTACTATTTGTTGGCCAACCCATGAAGGCAATTAATCATTTGAATTTTTTGTTCCATATATTTTCTTAAGATCTAGTTGGGAAAATTTAAACACCAACAATGCTCTCCATCAAGTTTACACATGTTTCAATGCAAATTTATAAAAATACCATGATACATTTTAAAGCTCTCACTTAACTATCTACCATATAAATTATTTTTACATTTTGATTATGTTAAGGTATTCATCTTTAACTTCTTTTGTTAGTGTCTCCATTTTTTGTCAAAAACCAACATGTACTAGTTTGGGTATAGTTTTTTACTTATTCATTGAATTTTGAAATAAATTATATTTTTAGAAACTAAGTTCCATTTTAAACATATTAAAAAAAAGTGATTTTCGATTAGTATTAAAACATTTTAGGGGGGGGGGAGAGGCATACTCAAAAATTTTCTTGTTAGGATATTTCCACTTTGAAAATTAATAAAATATTATATGTTCATTAAATAATTAGCCCAAAAAACTGGCATAAACTACATGGGCTTAGCTAATGTATCACTAAAGCAATTTTTGAAATTCTCAAAAAATGTTAACATTTTAGAGAGAGCACAATAGACACTATGTTTTTTTTTTATAAAAATAGGACCACTTTGTGTGCTCCCCCTTTTTCGAACCCTTAATCTTCACTATTTAAAAAAAAAATAGTAGTTTGGAAAGTAGATTTAGAGCACTACAACTTGTGTTCTTTTTGCATCTTCAAATTTTGAGCATAACTAGATCTTCATTTTCTCATCGAACATTAGAATTTTTTTTTTTCATAAAAAAGTGGCATCTTAAGACTCATTTTTGTGTCACAACTTTGTGCACTTACCTGATACTTAGCCTCTATTAATGAAAGAGAAATAGAAAACTACTTCTTGCTTAACTAATAAACTATACCGAAACCAAAGGAGAAGCAATACTCGAAAGTAGACTTGTGATCCTTAGAATCACCCACCCAATCTGAATTTTTGTGTCCCACCAAGTCAAACTCCATTCTTTCTACATAATGAATACCATAATTGTGAGTACTCTTGATGTAGTGAAGAATCTCCTTAGCTACCTTCTAGTGTAGCTTATTATTTGTCTCCTACATGAATTGAGAGACCATGCATATAGAATATAAAATTTCAGGTCTCATATGAGTTAGATAGATGAGACTACCAACAAGTTTTTGATACAAAGTACCATCCACCAAGAGTGAAAAAAACTTAGCCTAATGTTTGATCCCTAATAAAAATGGAATCAATGTAGGCTTACAATTATCCATGTGAAACCTCTAGAGTATATCAAGTACATACTTAGGTTGTGAAAGATACTTGAAGAAGACTAAATGATATCAATCTTGAAAAACTAGTGCAATTATCTGAAGTTCAAAATCAAAAACTAATCATGAATGGTGGTTTTCACTACCCAAATGGTGGATGAGTGACTATCTAGGATCAACAAGTCATTGACATAGAGAATTGAGAAGGTGTGAGTATCATCCTACTACAAAATGTAATTATTAGGATCATAATAGCATCAAGTGATTTCATCTTGGCATACCAATCTTGAGAAGCCTATTTGGGGCCATAAAGACTTTCGTAGATGAACCACAACTAAAGGATCTTGAATGAACCCTTATGGATTCTCCATGTATGTCTCCTCCTGAAGATCACCACGAAGAAAAGAAATTTTCACATCTATTTGATAACCTTCCATTTATGTGTTGCAATGTTAGCAAGGACAAGTTAGAATTTATTCTAGTGACTAGTGCAAAATTCTTAGAGTAGTCAATCCCTAGAACTTAAGAGAATACCTTGTCAATCAAACGAGTCTTATGCTTGTCAATTGACTCATATATTGAAAATTTTGTATGATAGAACCACTTACATTAAAAAAATTTCCTTCCCTTAGGAAGTGGGACAAGATCCCAAGTGTGGCTCCTCTCCATTAAATTGAACTCTTCTTGCATTACTACATCCCACTCAGGGACACTAGAAGCTTCCTGAAAGGATCATGAATCATAAGTTGTGGAAAAGAAGACATGTGGAGCATCCTTAAATTGTGATCTTATTCTCATATGGTTTGAAATATCCCCTACCATATCTGCTATTGACTTCACTTTCTATTGAGCCCAAATAGGCCCCGAAGCTAGAGAAGGAGGAGAGCTAGGAGGAGAATCATCATCCTTTGAAGGTAGATGATTTGCACCCTCATGAACATTGTCATCATTTGAAGTGTAGGAAGAAGACTCCCCATCATGATTAGAAGGATTATTATCCTCTAAATAACTATCATCATGATGCAATGAATCCAATATCATCGTAGTGGGAGAAGTGGTGAGAGAAGAACTATAAAGACTCCTCTTAAAACAAACACTCCTCTCAATGAACAACAGAATGTAGCCTTTGATATCATCTAGGTATCCAAAAAATATGAAAGGATTTCTCTACAAATCCATATCCTTGTGTTTCTCCACTGGAATGTGGGTCCACAAAAGATCCAATTACTTAAAAGTTCTTAAACAAGGGTTTCCAAATGGTCCATGCTTGAAAAGGTGTTACCCTCTTCATAGATTTTTGATGAATGTGGTTCTGGATATAACACACAGTTAATGGCTTCTTCCCAAAAAAATGAGTTGCTAAAGACTTGGAGTGAATCAGACAATTGGCCATATCTTTCAAGGACCGATTCCTTCGTTCTATAACTCCATTCAACTGAGGACTGTATACTACAAATCAATGCCTTTTGAAGCACAATAAGTTACACAAACTTGTAGTTGAAATATTCCCCCCTATTATCTATACATAGAACTTTGATAGATTTCCCACTTTGTTTCTCTGTAAAAGCCTTGTACTCCAAGAATGAATCGAAGAGATCAAACCTTTGTTTGAAAAAGTAAAAAAAGTGTACCTTGAAAATTCATCAATGAACATCAAAACATATCAAGTTATACTAAAATATGGTTGTGGAAATTTTTCTACCAAATCACTATGTACCAACTCCAAAAGATGTGAGGCTCTCCAAGATTTTTCTTAGTGATACTTCTCTTTAGGATGTTTTCCATTAATTCATACCTAAAAAATACCATAAAAAAGGTGAAGGGTATGTGCAGGATCATCATGGAAAAAATAGGCCCTTAAGTGGCAAAAAATTTAGAAAAATCAGAGTTAGGTAACTTGACGTAAAAATTTGAATAAGTTATCTATATTATTTCAAAAATATGTAAGAATAGAATCTATAGAAAATTGAATGTAGTTTCTAAATTACTAGGTTTTTTTTTTAAATAATAAATCTATATGGTGAAAAATTAAAATTTCAATGCATTAGTACTTAAATTTCAGGGAAAAAATAAGAAGTAGGTGTCTGTCTAACCACCCTAACCACAATAAAATCATAATTGTTTTTTATAAGATTTTATATATAAGTAGAGGACTCATGTCCCAATGTGATGCAATTTTTTTTGTAATTTCTTTCCAAGTAAATAATTAATTATTAATTTTTTATTACAACTTTTAAAACATAAAAATAACTCAAATGTCTAACCACCTTAACTTGGTTAGAACTTCATGAAATTATTTTTTTCTTTTTTTAATCCTATAGTATGCAAAGCATAGAATGTGATGCATGTTTTGGATTCAAAAAATGTGATACCATTTGAAAGCTATAGATTTTTTTCAATCAGCCTATCAATCAAGACGTTAGTCATAATTTGAATAGAAAATGAATAATAATTACTTATTAAATTCAAAGTAAAGAATAATTTATATTGGTGGAAAGTTGAGAATCTCGTTTAAAAACCCTTTTCATTTCATGAATTTTGGAATAAAAAAAACCGTCAGCCACATACCCATCATATTGCCACTTTTGGCCCATCATGATCCTGCACATACCTTGAATTATAGGCAATCTTATAACCATTCCATGTTGAGTGACCTATTGAAAATAACAATATTTCAAGTGGCCAAATTGTTGAAGCCACAAATTACTCATATCATTTGAATGAGTGAATAGAAAAAATGAAGGTGGATTAGAAACAAAGTGAGAGAACAAATAAATTTGTGAAGGATGATCTTCTCTCACAAATCACCACTAAATCAATAGTAAACTCAAGCCACTTTCCTATACCTATGTGAGTGATTTGATAGATTGATAGGAGATTAGTTGATAATGAGTGAACACAAAGAAAATCTTGAAATGTTTCATCCACCATATTGATCAAAATACCCTCTCCCACATACCTCAACAAGAGTACACCATCACCCATCAAAATGTAAGGCATATTAGATGGCTCTAAATATGAAATATCATCCTCAAAAGAAGCCATGTTATGTGAGGCACCTGAATCAAGAACCAATGTGGATGGTGGATGAGTAAATGCTACAAAAGCCTTGCCATTTCCTTTCCTCTTGATGTTATCTTTGGCCTTGTGAGACCCCTCATTTGAACACTGTTTGATAGAGTCAGGAACCCTTACTTTACTCTTCTCAAGAATGTGCATCAAGTGATCTAATTGTTTCTTCAAAAATTTCTACTCATCATGACCAAGCGCATTTGATCTTCTCTTTCTTAGGCCTATCACCATTTGAAGATGAGGTCTCATTAGCTACCTTTGGAGGAACTTATTTCTAATATCTTTTATATTTGATATTCTTTTGTTTCTTTTCTTTATTATCACTTTGTCCTTGATGTTCATTTGTGCCATGGTTGATTACTAGGGTATGTGACTTAGAAGACTTAAGAGTGCCCATCTAAATTAACTTATCTTGCTCCTATGTGTGACAATTAGAAAAATCATCCAAATATGGCATGGTTAATTTAGAACCAAATGTATCCTTATTAGCATAAAGGTAGAAAAAAAAAATATATATATTAAGAACATAGCTTTGAGAGAATGCTTAAAATTAGTTTTTCACTTTTCTTATCAATTCCACATTGTTGTAGTTATAGCCTTAGTGATTTCAATTTGGTGAATAAATCCTAAATTGTGTTGAAGTTTCTTGGACTTAAACTGATTAGTTCATTTTCTAGTTGGAGTCACTGAAAAAGTAACTAGGCTTCTACTTTTTCTAGCTTGTTTGGACCCTCCTTGTTATTTTGGCTTAATGTTGCCTTGATTTAGTGTTGTAATGTGGATAACACATTTACATTAATTCCTTAGCCCTTCTGAACTAATGGATTTTAATGGCACCTTGCTAAAGTGTTGTGAAGTGTTGTAATTCACTTTCACACTTTTTTAAGGTTTTATCAAATAACTAAGCATAATAAACCTATTTTCAATTAAAATCAACCTTAGTCTTACCTTATTTGGAGTGTTGTAAAGTGTTGTAACACACTTTCACATTACTCTAGGCTTGTCATTAATAATTGGGATTTCTTATGCTTTACTTGACCCTATTTTGCATCCAAAAGCCTCATTTATTGCATCTTTCCGAGGATAATCCAGACACCAATTAATAACCAATCATAATTCAGGTGTTTTTGGCTTGTGTGGCCTAAATTTGGTGATCTGGGACTCATTTTCCACCTTGGGTGAATTGGTCCCACCTAGATCTTTTGGCCCCAAACAAGTTCACCACCTCGAGCAAATGAGTCCTGTGTGGTCCAAATTCAAATTTAATTCAAAATTTCAGTGGGATTTTATTCTCCTAGATCTAATATTGGCTTGTAGTGTTCTAATTTCGGGAATTCTTGTATAATTGAGTATAAATACAAGCTTCTTTCACTCATATTCACATCTAGCATTCAAGAGAGTTCACAAGATCATTTGACAATTCACAAGTGTATAAAAGAGCATTCAAGGGTAGATTATCAAGCATTTTAGAGCAACATTCAAGTGTCAATCATCATGTCAAAGATTTCATATATCATGTTTGTTATTGTGCTAACAATTGTGATGTGGGGTTTATGATAGAAGCAAGTGTTTCAAGCAAGATCAACATCACTCAAGAAAGAGTGAAATACCACATCTATTGCAAGCATTTCAAGGATATCTATAGCACCTTATTGCTAGGGTTTGGTGAGTTGCACCATTGCTATTTGTTCATTCATCATTCTCCATTCATATTTGCATTCATTTCAAGGTTTAATTACCAACAAGGGGTTTGACCAAGGAAATCCCTTATCCACTAACCCCATAAAGTTTTTCCCTCTCCTTTGTGTGTGATTTATAGGTTTAGGTTACATATTACACAAGGAGCAATATTGGAGAAAAGTTGTCAAGTGATCAAAGTTGTCATTAAGCTTTGGAGAACAATGGAGAAGACCCGCAGGTTGCAAATCAGAGAGTCAGATCCGAAAATCAATCAAAAAGGATGGAGCATACAAGGAAGAGAAAAATCAACTTCGGAAGCTTCAGAAAACCTCAACTGGACTGATTCACCATTTCTGGTGAATGAGTCCTAGTTCCAATACATTTTTAGGATTTTGTACATTTGGATACCCTTTTGACATATTTCTATTCCTACACATTTTCCCAGAAATTGGACTGATTCACCTAGCTTGGCGAATGAGTCCCAGTCAGTAGTAAAAGAATATTTTCTAGAATTCTAGACCTCCACTCAGCGTTCTCTAGATTCCCAGGTGCACACTTTCTGTTTTACAGTTTTCTGTTACATTTCATTTGCCTTTCTAGGTCATTAAGAGTTAGTTTGCATTCAATTAGGGTTTTGCATTACACCTTGCATTTTATTGTCTTTTCCAAGTTTACACTTGGTGGTGAACCCATCATTAGATCATATTCAAACCCTAGGACAACCCTATTGCAAGATGTCTTTCTCTTTTGAATTGAGATCTCTAGGGTTATCCTTGAGTGGAACATCTTAGAAATTAGGTGTAATAGAACTTGATCTCCCCCTATCCCCCATTTTCTTTGGTTCCATTTTGGTGAACCTACATTTAGAACATCATAATTCTGATTTAGATTGCATTTTAATCCTAGATTTAGCTTGCATTAACATTGCATTAGGATTTACATTGGTTAATTTTCATTCTAGGGTTTCAAATTTTGCATTAGTGAAAGCTCATTTAGCTTGTATTTTTGCACTTAATTTCATTCAAAATCATTCAAAATCTACATTTGCATTTCATATATAGATCGAAAAACATAAAAAACATAAAATTCCATTAAAAAATTCAGGTTTTTTATTTTAAATCATCACAGGGACTCATTCACCACCTTGGGTGAATAAGTCCTTCTACACATACTACACTGTATTTTCTGGCATTTATAGTTCAGTTTCTGAGTTTTTTTTTGTTATTTCCTTTTAGTTTCAATTTACAGATATTCTATTTCATCCAATTCATTGCATCTAGCTTACAAGAGTGCATTTTGTGCTTTGATTAAATTCAAAATTATATTCCTACACAGTTTACAATCTAAAAATTGCATCATGGATATGTGCTTTAGTAAGCTTTGGATGTCATTAAAGTTCTTAGTGGGTGTGTCAAGTTGTGCTTTTGGAAATGACCCTAATGAAATTGAACTCACTCATGCTCCTTCAACTCCTAATGCATATCCTCCTCATGATGTTAACATCATTGGAGATGATGATGACAACATGAATAAGTTCCTAAATGACTGTCTTGAAGCTAGTGCATCCTTTTAACCATCCATGAAACAACCAAATCACCCTATGATACCACCTCTTGAGATGTTTGGTTACTTACATCTTGAAACAAAATTTGAACCTAGCTCCTGTAAACAAGAAAAAACTCAAACATTCTATGATAACAAAGTAACAAACACTACCATCAATCTTAAAGAAACATATGGAAAAGGATTCGAAATGTTGAGTAAACAAGGATGTGATACAACAAGTGAAAATGAGATCCACCAAATCCTAGAGAAAATACCAAATAATGAAAACACAAAGGGGTTAGAATATCAAGATCTCTCTCACAACATAAGTGTTCCTAAAGAATATCTAAGGCTTCGTAGTGATGGTATGGTGATCTTTGATTCTCCTCCTGAAATGAATGTCCTTCCTAAAGAACAACCAATGGCTCATAACAACAAGGATACAGATAATATCATCTCAAGACCTTCTAGCCCTAATCCCATCTAGAGAAGTTGGTGAATCTAGCAAGCACAAGAGGTCTTACAAATTACAAAAGTTACAACCCCTTCATCCACCACCTAAAAGTGAAAGGAAATTACAAATACTTCTCAACAAGGAACTAATAACATTACCACCAGAGAAAAATAGACTCATACTATATCCTAAAGATGCAAAAGTTTCACATTGTTGATACAACAAAACTCTTGTACATAGTATTGATGAGTGTCGTGCAATCAAGTTAGTATTGAAAAACTTTCACTTTGATGACAATGATTGTCATCGAGTGATTGCATAGCATAATCTTATTCCACCTCTTGTCATTTAATAGTTGTAGAATTTTCTTTTCTCACTATTACATGACCTTTCCCATCACCAACCTTGACTCATTCTTTCCTTGCACTCAGTGGTGGAAAGAATTTGGTTTCCTTTTCCTAATAATGCATTTGTCATTTTCCCTTTCATTTGTTGTCTACCTTCCGCTTATTCAAACTGAGATTGGGAGGAAAATTACTTTCTCATAGGTTGATTTGCATGTGCCTTAATAGTATTTCTCATTATTTCTTTCTTTTTCATTTTTGTTTATGTGATTGCATGTGCCTAATGTGATTTTCTATTTGATTTTCTCTCTCTCTTTGTTACATTCCTCTATTTGTACCTTCATTCTTCTTTATGTTGTAAATATTTTATCTTTTTTCTTTTTATTTCTTTTGCATTTTTCTTGTGGTTTCCTTTTGGGGATGATGCAAGGCATCGAGACATTCATGTCTCTTCCATGTTGGCCCTAAAGCTTTTCCTTTACTTTTATTTATTTCTTTTGCATTTGTCTTGTGTTTTCCTTTTGGGGATGATGGAAGGTGTCGAGACATTCATGTCTCTTCCATGTTGACCCAAAAGCTTTTCCTTTAATTTTCTTTATTCTTTTGCATTTTTCTTGTGTTTTCGTTTTGGGGATGACACAAGGTGTCTAGACACCCTATGTCTCTTCCATGTTGACCCAAAATGTTTTTCATTATCCTTCCTTTTTCTTTCATTTTTGTCTTGATTTTTCCTTTTAGGGATGATGCAAGGTGTCGAGACATTCATGTCTCTTCCATGTTGACATGAAAGGTTTTTCTTTGCTTTTGCTCTCTTTGTGTCATTCTTCCAGTTCTATGTATTTGGGGAATGATGAAAATTCTGGGCTCTATAAAAAACATTGCAGTAACGAACATACTGACCCCAAATCCATAGATCCCTTATGTGTTTGGCATTTTTCATTTTGGGGGCAACCCCTCTCTTTCTCTTTTCTTTTGCATGATGTAGCTTTACTTGGAAACATATGACTTGGCATAGGGATTTCCAAGTCATCTCTCACATATTGTTCTTTGTTTGCATTTTTCATCTGCTACTTTAAACCAATTGCTCATAGCATAGTGTTTAGTAATTTCTTTAAAGTGGGGGCATACATTGGCATTATTCTTTTGCATTATTCATTTTCATGGTTCTTGGTGCAATGCTCTTATTTTATACAATGCATTTTTTTGTGTTGTGGATGACATTAGGTGTGATGTCTTTCAAGAGCATGATCTCTCTCAACATATTACATTCATCTTAGTGGCTTGATGTGACACACTGCATCCCCTAAGTTGTGAATTTTCTATTCTTTGATTGGTCCTCTCTTGGAAACATTAGGCACAATGTTCCCTAAGTTAAAAACCTCACATGAACTAAGCAAGAATCCTTTGAACATTTCCTATTTTGCATTTGTCATTATATGGCCACTTTGCATAGTTCACAACTTGCATTCTTGTGGAGCCATCCAGTTTGTTCATGAGCTCCAAGAATATGAAGTTTTGCTTGTCTCATGAAGCTCAAAAATTGTTTTTGCATGGAACCTTATTAAAGTTATCAAGAGGTATAACTTTGGTATGGTTTGAGCAGGAAGCCCAGTTGAGGCATGACTTTCCGCATAGCCACTTGTGTGTGTGTCAGTGCATACCAGCCATGAGTGTATGTTTGTCACCTAGGATTTCTCACTCGATAGATAGCTTGAAGTTTCATTTCCTTAGAGTGAGTATGCATTTTTTAGACAAACAACCTAGATCTGATCCACATTGTGATGGAAAAATGGTCGAAGCTTGATCTAGATCTCTTTTATTTTCACCTTTTCTCTTTTTCATCTTTGACAATTTATGCTTGTGCTTTTTTGTTTCTCTTTATCATTCTCATGTGTGCTCTTTTGTGCTTATGTTGGTTTGTCATGGGTTCTTGATCCTGGGGACTTGATCACCCCTCTTGATCATTATCTCATCTTATTAGCATTGGTACACTTATACCAGCTCTTGATGCATGTTGGTCTACTTTAGTGTTAGTTTGAAGCAAGTTCATCCTCTCACTAAAGTGGGGGCTAAATGGAGTAACTAAAAAAGTAACCCTTCTATCTTTTCTGGCTTGTTTGGGCCCTCCTTGTGATTTTGGCTTAATGTTGCCTTGATTTAGTGTTGTAATGTGGATAACACATTCACATTAAGTCTTGGGCCCTTATGAACTAATGGATTTTAATGGCACCTTGCTAAAGTGTTGTGAAGTGTTTTAATTCACTTTCACACTTTCCTAAGGTTTTATCAAATAACTAAGCATAATAAACCTATTGTTAATTAAAATCAATATTTGTCTTACCTTATCTAGAGTGTTATAAAGTGTTGTAACACACATTCACATGCCTCTAGGCTTTTCATTAATAATTGGGATTTCTTATGCTTTAATTGGCCCTATTTTGTATACACAAGCCTCATTTATTGCATCTTTTTGAGGATAATCCTAACACCAATCAGTAACCAATCACAATTTAGGTGTTTCTAGCTTGTGTGGCCCAAATTTGGTGATCTGGGACTCATTTTCCACCTTGGGAGAATGGGTCCCACTTGGATCTTTTGGCCTCGAACCAGTTTTCACACATTTCTAAGCACTTTTCATTTTTGGTCCCATACATTATGTCTGATGGGACTCATTTTCCACCTTGGGAAAATGAGTCCCATATGGTCCAAATTTAAATTTAATTCAAATTTTTGGCAGGAATTTATTCTCCTAGATCTAATGTCGGCTTGTAGTGTTGTAATTTCGGGAATTCTTGCATAATTGACTACAAATACAAGGTTCTTTCACTCATATTCACACCTAACATTCAAAAGAGTTCACAAGAGCATTTGATCATTCACAAGAGTATTCAAGAGCATTCAAGGGTATATTATCAAGCATTTTAGAGCAACATTCAAGTGCCAATCATCATGTCAAAGATTTCATATATCATGTTTGTTATTGTGCTAACAATTGTGATGTAGGGTTTATGATTCAAGCAAGTGTTTCAAGCAAGATCAACATCACTCAAGCAAGGTTCAAGAACCACATCCATTGTAGCCATTTCAAGCATATTTTCAACACCTTATTGGTAGGGTTTGGTCAGTTTCAACATTTCTATTTGTTCGTTCATCATTCTCCATTCATATTTTCATTCATTTAAAGGTTTAATTACCAACAAGGGATTTGACCAAGGAAAACCCCTATCCACTAACCTCACAACATTTTTCCCTCTCATTTGTGTGTGATTTGCAAGTTTAGGTTGCATATTTCACAAGGAGCAAGGTTGGAGAAAAGTTGTCAAGTGATCAAAGTTGTCATTAACCCTTGGAGAACATTGGAGAAGACCTATAGGTTGAAAATTGAAGAGTCAGATCTAGAAATCAATTAGAAAAGATAGAGTAGAAAAGGAAGATAAAAATCAACTTCAAAAGCCTCAAAAAAGCCTAACTGGACTAATTCGCAGGACTTTTGGTAAATGAGTCCCATTTCTAGTACATTTTCAGGATTTTGTAGATTTGGACAACCTTTTGGAAATTTTTTGTTGTTGCAAATTTTCCTAGAAACTAGATTGATTCACCCATCTTGGTGAATGAGTCCTAGTCAGTAGTAAAAGCAGGTTTTCTAGAATTCCAGACCTCCACTTAGCCTTCTCTAGACTCCCAGTTGCACACTTTCTATTTTACAGTTTTTTGTTACATTTCATTTGTCTTTCTAGGTCATTTTTAGTTAGTTTGCATTCAATTAGGGTTTTTCATTACACCTTGCATTTCACTGTCTTTTCCAAGTTTACACTTGGTGGTGAACCCCTCATTAGATCATATTTAGACCCTAGGACAACCCTATTGTAAAATCTCTTTCTCTTTTGCATTAATATCTCTAGGGTTATCCTTGAGTGGAACATCTTAGAAAGTGGGTGTGATAGAACTTGAGCTCCCCCTATTCCCCATTTTCTTTGGTTCCACCAGCATATGACCCTCATAGAATCTTGAGTTCCAAAAAAGATTCTAGCATTTTCCATATTTTATTTTGGGGTATTCAAAGATTCAATATGAAAGAGAAAATCAAGAGATACAAATAAACACAACGCTCCATACGCTTCATCACATTATTAAACCACTTAGTATTTTCTTCATCTGTAGTAGGTTCAATTTTTAATTCCATTGTTATTCTATGCAAACTAAGACATCTAAAGTGAATTTTTATTTTAGACTTCCATTCAAAATAGTTGTATGTAGTTAGAATATGAACTATTGTTGAAGCCATGATGGAAAAATGTAAAAGTGAGTGTGGAAAGAAAGTGATCACATAAATTCCAAAAATACTCCCACTATTTTCACTAGTATCAATAAATACCCCCCTTAAATATTATAAGGTTGACACCTTATATAGTTTAGTATGTTTACAAAGCGTTTTCCAAGATACAATGCTCAATAGGTTCAAAATAACAAAAATTATAAATTATGATACAAAATGAAACTAAGACAAAATCTAGAAAAAATAGATTTATATCTATGTAGTAATCTTTAATATATTTATAATGTCTAGTCATTTCTAAAAAAAAAGGAGCTCTTGGGTGAAAGTTATGAAATTTTGAAGAAATTTCTTACAGTAGCTTCAACCTGAAGTACTTGGTAGAAATGACAAAAAAAATTTGCAATACCTCTATGGATGGAAATTTTTCATCTCTAGATTCTTGAAAATATCTCGTTTCATAGAAATGGACATTGTGGTGAAAAGTTATGAATTTTATAAAAAATTGATAAATTTAGCCTGAAGTGACAACCCTCCCAACAAAATAAAAAGTTACTAAAAATTAAATTCATATAAAATAGATAAATTTTATATGAGAATAGGGGTTGGGCCATCTGAGCACAATGGAAAGGTCCATTTGGGCCAAAAATAGTCCAATAAAAAATTTGTTCACTAAATCTAACCTTAAAACCTTAGTTTGTACTATATCAAATGGTGACAAAATTAAGTGAAACAAAAGCTAGATCTAACTTTTCTGAATATTCTAAACTCAATAGTGAGATTAGATTTGCACCAACATACTTGAAAATGAACCTATAATACAAATTTTAGAAAGAGAAAATTCCAAATCTGGTATGTCTATCAAGTTTTTTTTATTCTCCAGGTCATCATATGATGCAACAAAAGAGAATACTCAACTTCTCCAAATTTCACATAAAAAAATCAAAACTCTTAAATAGGAATCTATGAACTTAAATTATTAAATAAAAGTTTTGATACCATATTAGAAAAACATATATAATGTAAATGAGAACTCCAAGAAATTATGCAATGTCAGAATGTCAGAATTGCTTTTAGAGCTTCCTAGATGAAAAACACATGCTAAGTAGTGAGCTTATATATAACTAAAGAGAGGATTGAGGTGGTAAATCCAATCAATAGGAATTAACCACCAAAAGTAAAATTCTAATAACGATCTTTATTTTCTTAGGATTTTTCTTATACTTGTTGGATATAAAAAAGATAATTTGAGTAATACAAAGTTTAATATTTTTAATTTCTTGCTAATTGTTATACTTGAGTTAATCTTATGTATGTATATGTGGATGTGTCTAAGACTTCTAATATTAATAAGGCGAATTAAGAAGAAAAATCATGCGAACTATCATATCATTTATTTAGACAAACATTTGACCTAATTCCATTGATATGAACTTTCATAATACATATAATATTTTTTATCCTAAGATCAATTATAGACCATACTAAATTTGATTCATTCTTCGATTATAAAATAAATTCCTTTATTTATTACATTTACTTTTAACATTTAATATTAAATATAAATCTATTTTTTTATCCATCTTATTAAGATGGATGTAATATAAGAAAACTTTACTTCCCTTTACACAAATAGACTAACATAAATTAAGGAACATATAACTTTTTTTGAAACATTCCAAAGCTTAACTTTTTAAAACGAAAGATAGCATCTTAAAAGATATTCCATTTTAAAATGTCAAATGACTTATAGCATGGAATGCGTTTCTCTTTAAACTTCCTAACTGATAAGGTGACCCACAATTATAAATAAATTTGCACTCTAGATTTGAGAAAGACAATATAGTAAAGGATTTTGAAACTGTAACTATGAGATCAGCTAATTGCTTAAATCAATTGTTACATGAATTGCAAACTTATATTGTCGATGGGATCTTGGTTGGATTGTTTTACCAATCCGAGCCGGAATATTTGACCTTCTAGTTTCCTTTGGCCCACATGGCTTCTTTATCTGGATACATCCATCAAAAGTTCTAGTTTTGCTTACGAAAGGGCAAACTTTGAACACTCTACAGTGATTAGATTGAGATACTTGGAAAACTTTTTTTAAAAGTTGGTAATGGGTGCACATAGAAATCGACTAAGTCTTCATTGAAAATGACTGAAAGTTGGATTAGAAGCCATTGCACACCTGCCCTCCTTGGAAGCATGTGTGAATGTTAGACTAATAGCTATCAATTCACTTTCAATCTCTTCTGCAATAAAGATGAACCTCCAAAGTTGGCTACCTTCTCCATTGACATATCTTTTCTTTTGTTTTATTTGGCTGAGCTTTATTGACCTGCTTATTTTCTTGCAAGACGTTTATCCACCTAATGACACTCAGCGAATCCCTGCTGAAGTATAGTAATTCCATAAAATCACGTAATGTAAAGCACTACCTGCTCCCAATTTTAAAAATAAAATATCTGTAGCATTGATTAAAATGCAAGGACTTTTTATCCAAGATTTTAATATGCAATGTCTTCATCAAGATTTTAAGATTGTTATCTATGAAACCGAATTCGCTTGCCTTCGCTGATTTTGTGGCTGCAAGGCCGATCATTGAAATAGCCTCATGTTAACTCTTTTTAAACATTCTAAACTGTTGGGGAACTATTTCTAGTCTCTAATAGAAAAATATGGTGTTTTGTTGGTAACAAGATACAAGTGAATCAGACAAATTTTGTATGTAAGATTTAACAAGGATCACTGGTGCTTATATTTTGTATATTTTTCTTTTACTTTGGTTCATTTTGATTTGGGTTTCTTTGATCTAATGGCACGTATACAAGTGGAATGAGTTTTTGCTAGAAGTTGACACATAATTTGAGTTTGTCTTAATTCTATTTATATTGATTCTAAACAATTCATCAAGATCTTTAGTTTATCTACTTATCTCATAGGTTCAGATATGTAATTTGCAAGAACGATCTAGGTCAGTTGCATAAATTGTGAAAATGAAATCTGATTTTAAAAAAAGAAAGAAGACAGAATTATGGTCAATTCAACCCTTCCAAATAACAATTATGTGTTGAATTAAAGTATAAATGTTTCACTTACCATCTTTGGAGTTACATTTTACAATATCTAGAACTGGGCATCCAAGCATCTTGAATCTCGAGCATTGAGAATTTAAAGGGAAATATTTGAGCATCCATACAAATTATTTTGCATGCATCAATATATAGAAATTTATGCATGCCTATTTGTTGTCTTTGATCTTTTCAAAAAGTCACTAAATCAGTCCACCTAGGGGTTTGACTATAGGAAAAATGATCATTGCCCCAACAAACCTTCAAATAGTCTCCCTAGACACCACCCTTGTGTGATTACACTATTTATAGACCCAAACAAACAAGATGCAAGTGACAAAAAACAACGCAATTTAGATCTATGTGCCTTGGTTCAACTGTATGCACCTTGGCTTAAATTCATACACCCAGTTTAGTTTCATTCAATGTAAAGTCATTCTACAATTGGGGAAGTGACTCAAAATGACATGTAGTCAATGTCTAAACTCTTGAAACATTTATATAACTAATCTTGATTCCCCCATGCATTGATAATCTAGGTACAACCTACTTTCACTTTATTTTTCACTAATTGAATTTCAAATATTATTTATATAGTCTCTATATTAATTTCATTGCAACTCTAGGCATTTTTTCTCTTTACTATTAATCGTATGGTAATTATCTAATTACATTGTTTATTTCTTTACACTAGATCCTTTATGTAAAATATATTTGAAAATAAGTGCTCATTTAAATGCTTCTACCGATTCTCTTTCAATTAATCTTGATATCTCTTTTCGTTCAAAGAATGTTTTTGATAAAAGAGTAAAACGGGTTTTATAGGGACCCGAAACCACAAAGTTTACAAAAAAGAAGAGAGGACACAAAAGTCCCACCAAAAAGACCAGTTGTCCGAGAAAAGATCAGCAGCAACTACACGAGACAGGCCAAAAAGGACAAACCAAAAAGAATAGCACAGAAAACAAAAAAACCCTGGCCATTAACTCAAAGTCTTGAGGACAGACTTCGTATCCGCCTCCAAATTCTGCATATCCTTGACTCCCTTTTTAAAAATTTGAATCATCTTCGAAGTAGGAGGGACCTTGCGCTTCAAATTGGCTATGGTTCTTTTGGAGATGCCTGCATCCGTTTCCTGGCTTTTGTCCTCTGTTTCCTCTAGATCCACCACCAGAGACCCCTACTGGGCTTTGTCTAACTTTTCTGTCATCGCGTTGATCATAATGGCATTGTTTCTTTCCATTCAGTTGTTTTTCTCAACAACAGTTTTAATGGTATTCCTTATATTCTCAACCTTGGACTCAATATTTCTACTATTGTGAGCATGAACCCCACTATCCACATCTTTCTTCTCAATCTCTGCAATCTTAGCACGCAACTCTTCAATCTTGCTTTGAAGGGCCCAATTTTTTATTTTCAACTCATTAATTTCAATGAAAGTCCATTCTAGGAGTTTGAAGTGGGACTCAGAGTTGGTTTTGGCAAGGTTCAGAACATCTGGAGAGGGCTCGTTTCCAAAATTAGGGCAAGTTTTCTTAGGGTTAGGAATAAATGGGGAGTCATCTTTAGCAAGTTTATCCGACAGAGGTTCAATGCAAAACTCAGTTTTGTTGGCATCAGACTCCTCTGAATCAGAGGAGTCTTCGGAGTAGGAAACAAGGCATTTGGCCTAGGGTTTCTTATCAAAAGAACTATTCTTAAGGGAAGGGCTATCAGGCTCAAGCTCAGTACGGGCTTTACCAGAGATGGGAGTAGAGTTTTTGTTCCCAGAAGGGCCAGCGTGCGAGCAAAGGACATTTCTAGCTGGACTAGAGTTAGGCAGATACTCCGAGCCACTGGGCTCAGTGTCGTCACTCTCAAAATCAAGGATTTGGTTCAAAGAATGTTAATCATACTAGATCGTTTAATTTTTGTCATGATATATATGTGAATAAGCAAGAATTTTCTACTACTACACATGCAATTTTCTATGAGCTTACTAATGCTAATTTTATTATAAATTTTTCTAATGGTCTTCATAATTATTGTTTTGGTTAACCATTTAGTTCTTATATACTTGAAGGAATTGGCAATAAACTTATCAATTATAGTTCTTTTCATAATACATCTTTTGTCGATCCCATCATGTTGGTGTAAATTCACCTCCCAAGAGCACAATCTACAATATAAACCTTCACAAATATGAGAGAAACAAAGCTATTTCACTAATGAGTGAATAATAATTGAGATGAAGAATAATTTACATTGGCCTTTCTTATAAAGGAAAGGGGAAAGCTAGTAAAAATATAAGGAACAACAACTACCAATTAATTAAATGCACTATTAAACTATAATGCATTATGCCTAAGTAAACTTAAGTAGGTAAATATCCTATTTACTCTAACACCTCCCTTAAGTGCAACTTACAGAGATTATTATGTAATATCAAGAATGCAATATGGGTCCCGACTACACAACCATGTTAGGTACCCATTTATAATACAAAATGCAATGTTATATCTCACAAATGGAGAAAATGAGAAAACTCTATGGAAAAAAACTCCTCTCCAAAAAAGAGAAAAGCAAAACAAGATGCATGGATGGAGGATTCAATAACAACCCCAAAGGACTATATACATCATGTATATACAATCAATAATCCTCCCATAGGAAGGATAGAAGGAGACTACATAGCCCCACCATAATGAATAATGTCTTGCAGAAATGGTAAGTGCTTGAAGGAAAAACATAGTCCAATGCCTACAAATAACATTTCTTCCTTTGGGAAGATAAACCAAGTATAAATGCAGGAATGCTTCCCATTCTAGATAGGAATTAGCAAGTGAAATCCAAATGTAGGATGATTTAATGTCTCTAAAATCTGCTCATGTTTCGCCAAGACCTTCAAAGATGATGCCACAAACCAATCAGGAAGATTCCCAATCACAATAGAAAGTGACAAAAAATGTACCAATGTAAACTAATTTTGAACATTGTCCAATGACAGAGATGGAGTGACAACAGTTGTACCACAACTATCATCAAATAGGAAAATTAATCCTTCAAAAGTTCCTTCCAAGTTTGAAATGTGAGATTCCACAAACGATGAACCAATGTCCAAAAAATAGGATTCCCAATCAAGAAGAAAATGATAATCTTGTTGTTCAAGAATGATGGAAGTACTTAATGAAGTTGAATCAACTATCTCTGAAAAAGAATCAAGAACCTCTGAAGCAATTGCAATCTCATTTGAAGTCTCAAAAACCTACAAAGGATCACAAGCATGGCTTATCTTCTGTAAAGAATAAAGAGCCACATTGGTATTAGAAAGAGTATCATCAAGAGATGGTTGAGTATCATGATCTCCATATGATTCTTGAATGTAATTCCAAAGAGCATCTAGGGGCACTCAAAATGAATAAGTGATTCCAAAAGGTCATCATTTATATGCTCAAAAATAACTCTAAAGACTTTAGCCCTATATCCTTTCCAAATAACATACTCACAATGTGTACCTGGAATAGGAACTTCATTATACAAATATGGAAATAGATAAGATGAGTGAGAATAAAATCACTCCATTTCCTAAAGTTCTCTTTCTCCAAAGAAACCATTATAAATGATAATATTTCAAAATTTTCAAACATAGTTATAAAAACTTCCAAACTAGAATTATAAGGTAAAAAAACTTGATTTGGTGCAAAAATTGGTAGGGTCCATTTCCCAATCTCCATGCCAACACCAAGCAAACTCCATTGAACCTAGAGAGTACAACAACATACAAACCACCAATCACCACATGTGAGAGAGATTTCATCACCACATAAGCCTTTCCTCACATTAATGGAGTAAGAGGTTGTATGAATAGCAAGAATCTGCATCACACCACCAATGAGGGATAAATTTTTTACAACAAGATTTTAAAAATAGTGAAATTTTTACACCCAACAAGAATAATAATGAGAAAAATAGAAATCTTATGCCCTTCACTAGAATCTCCCAAAATTTTGTAGCTTCAAACACCTCTGTGAATGACTTCTATAACAATGCCTTCCAGGTCTCCAGAAGCCTTGGAAATGGAGCAACGCTCACTCACATGTTCCATGTTATAAACAACAGAACCCTCAGGAATAGATCTCAGAGCAAAGACATTCCCAAATCATTCAACCTCAAGAAAATTAAAGTCTTTAATTTAGAGATTCTCCTTGTTATTGAGAAGTTGAGGAAGGTGTGTGTGCAGTATGCACAATTGGAAAATGGCGATGCAGAACTTGAGCAATAGGTAGTAGAAAGTATGTAATGGAAAAGGAATCTGCTCTAAAAAAACTTGAAAAGAAGCATACCAAAGTGAATGAGATATATAATGTATTATCTAAAGAGATTCTTTCTATTCTTGAGAAGTTGATGAAGGAGCATGTGTAGTATGTGTAATGGGAAATTGGCAATGCACAATCGGAGGCAACAGGTACTAGAATGTATGGAATGAAAAAGGAATCTTCTTTGAAAACACTTGAAAAGAAGCAAAGCAGAGTGAGTGAGATAGATAATGTATTCACTAAAGAGATCCTTCATGCTCTTGAGAGGTTGAGGAAGGTGCATGTGGAGTATATGTAATGAGGAAATGGCAATGCACAAGTGGACAAACTAAAGAGGTTTTGTATTGCACAAGAATTTGTGCAGGAAAAGAAAGTGAGAGATGATGTTATGGGTGGAGTTGAACAAGTAAATTCTATCATGAATAACTTCTACAACATAGCGTATTTTCCACTATGAACTATAATAATTGTTTTATCTATTAGTTCTAAAGCTTCATAAGTGTCACTTTTGAAACTAACGACTTCTAATTTTCCTATGACAAATTGCATCAAAATTGTCTACAAGTCTAAAATTTCCTCTACAACTTCCTAATATTACTATCCTTTCTATAAAGAGTACATGGGAATTTGAATAATGTTTCTCTTTAGGCACAACTTTTAATGCATTCTAGTCAATTATATTGATACCTTGGCTAACTCCACTTTCGTCATTTTGATTAAATTAGATAAAAGTGGAGTTAGCCAAAGTATGGTGAAAATTGATTGAAAATGCATCAAAATTTGTGCTTCAAGAGAAAGTTTATTCAAATTACTATGTACTCTTTCTAAAAAGGATAATAATGTTAGGGAAGTTCTAGAGGAAATTTTGATGGACAAGACAATTTTGGTGCAATGTGTCATAGGAAAATTAGAAGTTATTAGTTTGGTAGAATTATATGTATACAACATGATTCTAATGAAAACCTTTAGTTTTGTAGATGGTAACAATGTAGTGAAGTCCATTCACCTTCACAATTTAAAACAACTCTTACACTAAAAATTGCATTTCAATTTTTTCATATGATTTAAAATAAATTTAGAATATAATTGCAGGTTGGAAAACACAATGTGGTTTTCCATTTATTTCATTCTATACATTCAAAGATAAGTGGTGGAGAGCATGGGGAAGAGTTGCAGGTGGGGGTTTCATAAAACTAACCAGATTGAGTTGAGGGGTGACTAACCAATTGGGTTGCTATGTGTAGAAGGTTTTACAACACTATGTGGGTTGTAGGTTTCATAATACCCAGTGTTTTCCAATTTCATTACATTGTAACTACTATCTAATTCACAAAAGGTTCTCAATAAAATCACAAAAAATACCAAATTGAGGTGAGGGGTGACTAACCAATTGGGTTGTTACTTGTAAAGGGTTTTAGAACAGTATGTGGGTTGGAGGTTTTATAACACCCCGTCAGTAAGAATGTCTTGAGGATTTTTTGTTATTTAGATAGTATGAATTTAATGAAAGGCACCTTCAAAATTTATAACAAGTCTTACATAGAGTAAAAATTGAGTTTCAATTTCTTCATATGATCCTAATATACATGCATAGTATGATTGCAAGTTGGAAAACATAGTGGGAGGTGAGTACATGATTTATGAAACCTCCAACCCACAAAATGTTGTAAAACCTTGTACACACTAAATCTAAATCAAAACACTTGGAGACCCATCAATGAAAAACCATCTTCACAATGAATACTCATTCAATTCTTCACAATCCATAGGCAAAATGTAAAAATGGCATATATTTCTAGTAGATATATACATACCTACTAGCTAGTTTCCTATGCCTGTCACATGCATTTTGGTAGGGACAATGGTCACTTTGCTTAAGCCTCTAAACCCCTACAACTTCCTTCTGAGTTTTCCAACAACCTTCAAAATGAGAATGTTGAAAATGGCGATGTTATGGGATTTATGTGGTTTTAAAATATATCATTTAATTGCAGAACCCACATTGCATTTTACAACCTCATTATATATATATATGCATGGTTTATGGTTTCTATAAACATTATTCCACTACCATTTCAATTGCAAAAAATATATGTCAGATATTTCCACAATGGGTTGTCTATTATTTCATTCGGCTTCCTAAAAAAAAATTGTGTTGTGAGAACATTAAAATGGAAAAATTAAAAAACCCTCAACATAAAAGCACATAAACAACTCTGCATTTGAAATGAAAACCCCTTTTCACAAGGAAATTGATTGGAAACCTGTAAATGAAAACCCATCTTCATGAAAAATAGAGATTCAATTCTTTACAGTTCCTAGGAAAAATTGAAAAATGGCATATATTTTTTGCAAATATACATACCTACTAGCTAGTTGGCCACACTTGTCAAATACATTTTGGTAGGGCGAGTGGCCACTCTGCTTTGGCTTCTGAATTCCACAACTCCCATTCAGGCTCCCCAACAACCTCCAAAATGTGAATGTCGAAAATGGTAACATTTTTGGCCTTTTTTCCATTCCAAGTTAGGTTTTTTAAAACCTGTTGGGGCAGCCGCATTTTTTGGTGATGGGATAGGTGACAACACTCCAAATGGCACATGCCTAAATATCCATCAACATTTGTTTGTTATTCTTATCTCACAGTTATACCATCGTAGGAGGATGGGTCTTATCTTATCATGCCATAAAGAGGTGAGTTTTCTTGGGAGATTAGCTTCTCCCATGGACCCGTGGTCCCATTATATTATTTCTTTTTAATTTTCAAAAAGATTTTTCAATTAATTTTTAATATAACTTTTTTTGTGTGATTCAATATATTTAAACCAAGTCAATTTTTTTTTTTTTTTTTGATGACCCGACCTCGAATCTAGTCATATGACCAGAGTATTGGGTAATTTTTTTTCCTTTTTTCAGCTTCTCAGAAATAGGTCAAGTTTTATGTCATTTTTCATTTCTCAACCATTTTGGATCCAATGGTGAGGTTTGTTTTGTATCAAGAGGTCATCCATGAATTTCCCCTACAAAACCCTCAAAGGAAAGCACAATCCAAGAAACCCTTTTGACCTAAATTTTGAAAACTTTAAATTTGCAATAAACCCAATAAATCGAGTGATCCCACAAAACTAGTTTACAATTCTATTAAGGAAGGAAAATTGCAAAAAATACCCCCATGAAGAAATTTTTTGGTTTTGGGGGATTTGAACAAACTTAGGGTCTAAATGAACCCAAAGAGGGTTCACTTGAACCCCCCTTTGAGAAAACCCTATTAAATGATGGGTCCCTCATTTATCACATTTTTTGGAATAAAAAAGAAAAGAGAAATTTTGAAAAAAAGGGGGTTCACTTGAAACCCCCTTCAAGCGAGCCTCCATTCATTCAAAAGGTCAAGGGAGGTTCACTCAAAGGGGGATTTGAGCGAACCCTTCTTTTTCCCCCTTCTCCCCCTTTTGCACCAAATTTCTACAAAAAATTTCCCTTTGAAGCTCAGTTTGAGGATGAAAATGGAGGAGACTTCACAGAACCAGTTAGATGATGGTAGCCCTCAAAATGAGCTATCAATCAAATATAATTTTAATATATTTTGGTTTTATTATGTATTTTATTTTTTAGTTTGATTAAACATAGGTTTTTCACCAAAAATCAAGCTCTCTATTCTGTGCATGTGGAAAAATAGCAGATTATTATTTATTTTTTTAAAAGATATTAGTGCACTAGATATTGATGTCCTTGATCCAACAAAAAAAAAATTGAATTTTGATGCATACAAAGAAAGTAATGCTTTAGCCAGTGAATCATGTCTAAATTGTAAAAGATATGACTTTGAAACTTAATTAATATAAATATATTGAATGAAATGCTATGAAACCAACTCCATACACTAGATATCATAGTTAAAATTCTAAATTTGAAAAAAAAAGAATTTTATCCTTCATAGAAAAAAGTTATGTGTTAGCCAGTGATGCCACTCTTTAAAAATGGTGTTTACTAGTAAAAACTATTTTTTGAAGGAGATGGAAAAAGAAGTGCAATCTGATTCCAAAACTTTTAAAAAATATATATTTAGAATCTAAGGTATAAAATTTCACTACATTGGTGTAAATAAAGTCTTGTACCTTGTTCATTCACTACTAGGGAGTTATATATATTAAGATTAGTTGTCTCAAGCGTCATATGATTAAGAAACTTTTCATATTTTTGTTTAGTCGTGTGTCTCACCTTGGCTATATAACCAAGGGACCTCTCTCATACATTACACACATCACATTGAATCATATTTGCACAATTGATAAGAATACAATTTATTCTTGTCATATTTAGATCATCTCTCTTTGTGCTTTCCATTTGGCCTCAAGATCTTGGGTGTCCAGTAGCCAATTCTAAGATGGTAACAGAAAGGTGTTGGGTACGTTGAGGCATGAATCATCATGAAAAAATACTCTTATGGCAAAAACTCAAAAAAAAAAAAAAAAGAGTTAGGCAACATGACATAAAAATTTGAATAAGTTATGTATATTATTTAAAAAATATGTAAGAGTAGAATCTAGAAATTGAATGTAGTTTCTGGGAACCACTAGGTTTATTTAAAAAGAAAATCTATTTGGTGAAAATTTGAAATTTCAATGCAGATACTTAAATTTTAGGAAAAAATAAGAAGTTATGTGTCTGTTCTGACTACCCTAACCACAATAAAATGATAATATTTTTATAATATTTTAGATATAAGTAGATGACCTATGTCCGGATGTGATGCATATTTTTTGTAATTTTTTTCCAAGTAATAATTAATTGGTAATTTTTTTATTACAACTTTTAAAAATATAAAAACTTATATGTCTCCACCTCACCTTGACTTGGTCAAAACTTCATGAAATCAATTGCTTTTAATCCTCTATAGTATTCAAGCATAGAAATGTGACGATACCGGATTCAAAAAATGATACCGCTTCAAAGTTATAGATGTTTTCAATTAGCCTATCAATCTCAGACTTAGTCAGAATTAAATAGAAAATAAATAATAATATTTATTAAATTCAAAGTAAAGTATAATTTGTATTGTAAAGCCAGAATCTCCTCTTTTTAAAAACCCTTTTTCGTTTAACACTTAAAAAAAAGTCATCAGCCACATACCCTATACATACCCATCATATTGCCACTTTTTGGCCCATCATGATCCTGCACATACCTTGGAGAGTCTTTTTCTGAAGAGAGATACCATATTTGGGGAGGTTCCATTTTTTGGCTCTTTATTACAAGTTCAAATCAGAGCTTGTTGGTGTAAATCTAAGCTCACCATTGCGTTTGGAAGGTTCGAGAAAGTCGATTTTTCCTTTTTTTCGTCCAAATTAGGCATACGAGTCCAAATCTATGAGGGTTTGAAGCTGAAGTGTGGTTACTAGATCTAGAAGGTAGCTGTAATTTTGGAGCATTTTGGGTCAAATCTGACCCTGCCATCATGTCCAGAAGGGCCAAAAACCCTAAGATTGACTACCAAATCATCCAAATTGCTAGTGAGGCAAAGTTTTTTTGCTCAAAGAGTCGTACGACCCCAGGTCATCACCATTGCGCATGGTACGATTTATTTTAAAAATTAAATAAATAAAAAATTAGAAATTTCTTGAAATTTCTTGAGAAAAATAGATTTAGGCTTGCAAATTTTTCGTTGTAAAAGTTTTTATTTAAAATCAAAATAAAAAAAAAGTAGGAAATTTTTTTATGTGGGTTTAATTGCAGTACAAGGTACTGTGTACCCATCTATGTGGTACTATAGGGTAGTTGTAGGCCTACCACTTGGTGGGTTCCCATTCGCCAAGAGAGCCCCATATTCCCTCCACCGACGGTCTTTGCAAATACCGATGAACCTTGTTCACCGTTCTGGCTCGCATTTCAACCACCGACCAATAAAAAAAACAAGCATCCAAATCCATCTAGTGGAATTTTCAAAAATCTAGTAGCAGTCCATTTGAAATCAGCCAATCAAGCAAATCGGCATATTCCTACAAGATTATGTTGCCATGATTCGTAAGCATATTTCGTCCGCAATGGAGATTGCTATCGTCGGCGACCTAGAGTATATTCTGTGGAATATTCCTTGGAGGGAGAATATTCTTTTTGATGGCTAGGAAAATGTCATCCTACATCAGCAGTGACGTCAACATCCTTTTCTAAATTTGGACCCCCTCATAGTTTTCCATTTGGTTTTCGTAAGCGAACTTTGAAGCTCAATATCTTAGTCATACGAGCTCCTTTTCATGTCGAATTTTTTTATTTGGACTAATTTTCATGCTCTACATGATGGTGTAATAATTTTTTGGTTTTGGTGTATGTATTTTTCATAAATTTCATATTCTCATAGGTTTTTTTGCTTCATCCTTATTTTGGGAACTTTGGGAGCTCCTATCTTGGGTTCTATGGTGTCATTTTTGCACAATTTTTTCAAAGTATGACTTTCTACCTAGTGGTATGATTAGATTGATCTCATTGTATAACAAAATTGTGTACTTGACTTTGTGCCCAAATTTGCATTTGAAGTACTCAGACCAAGTCTATTGTTGTTTTTGCATCTAGCAAATTGTGTTTACTCAAATATAAAAGTGTCAAATTAGATATTATTGGGGGGTTTCGATTAAGTGATTTGGGGGTCTCTGGCATTATCTTGACTGCTTGCTTGTGCTCTCTTTATTTCATGGATCATTCTAAGGTTCCTTTGGACACATCATATAATTATTCAACATGGCATAAAAATGCATGGAGTATTCTAATGACAGAAGGTCACACTCTATATGTTGAAAATAAGGTACCTAAACCTACAGATGTAGATAAAAAGTTAAAATGGATGATCAAACATACCAAAGCTCTTGGGTGTCTTCGTAGACTTGTTTCTCAAGATTTGTTGTTCCAAATTGAATCATGTAAGAATTCTCATGAAGCTTGGAACAAATTGAAAACATTGTATGGTACTACAGATGAAGTAAGAGGCTATCAAATTGATAATGAATTGATGAATCTTGATCCTAAGAAATTTGACAACATCCAAGACTACATCACTAAGGTTAATGATCTAAGAGAGCAATGTAAAGCATGTGGAATTGATAAGAAGGACATCCAGTTGGTCTACAATACAATGAACAAACTCGGTCCTGATTATGCTTCTTTTTTTTCTAGCTTTCATACTTAGATTAACTATGGGGTCTACATATACTACACCTTCATTTGCATGATTTTCTCTCAGGATGTTGATACATGAGCAACAACATCTTCTCAATGGGTCTTGTATATGCTTAATTGTAATCTAAATGAAAACATAAAAACACTAAATGAAACATTAATCTAAAGAAATTGAAAACAAATTAACAAACAAAATCTTCAAAACCGTCCCATTTTCCTCTATCTACAGTGATTCTTTTGAAGCTTTTGCTCTCAGATTGTGTAAGCTAGGCTTCCTTCAAATGGCAACTTGTAGAACGAGTATGCAAAGGAGAATGCTTTACTATTCTATATGCTGGTAGAAATGAGATTGATGATACGGATATGGACAGGGGCTGTAAATTATGCAAAGGGGCTGTGAATGGGAGATATCATGATTCTATTGCTACTATGCTTATGATTCTATGCTATTGCTATGAAAGTACTCTATGAATGCTATGGATGCTATGCAATTTGCCTATAATTTACTTGCTTAAAATTCTATATCATTTGGAGCTCCCGGCAGCTGTATTTATAGATTTTTGCAGGCTCTATCCCGGCTGGCAAGAATCTACGGCTATGAATTATCTGGTAGGTTTGAATGGTGAGAGATTGAGAGGTTGAGAAGAAAATGGGGGAGGTTGAGAGGTTGGAGAGAAGAATGGATTCTTGTCTTCAACCCACGGGAACAAACCTGCACAGAAACAGAGAAATTTAATTTTCTGTTTTGGCAGTTTGTTTCCCGGGAGTTGAAGATAAATCCCAAATTAAATAAATATTTAAATTTATTTAATTTCATTTATTGCTTTTGATTTTTGATTTTTGATTTTTGAAAATTATAGAAGAATTAATTAAATATTTTGGAAATATTTAATTGTGATATGACTTTAGAAGATTTTTGAAATATTAAAAGATTTAATTAAATATTTTTGGAAATATTTAATTATGAATAGATTTTTGAATTGAATTGGAGGAATTTTGAAATGATTTTAAAATGAAAATTGGATTAGAAGAAATAATCAAATATTTTGGAATATTTAATTATAAATGATATTTAAAGAAGAATAATATTTCAATCTTTATTTGAATAAAACATTCAAAACTAAGATTATATGATAATTAATAAATAAATTATAATATTTATTTAATCGAAATGAAAGAATGAAGAAATATAAATAAATTATTTAAATTTATTTATACGCAAATAGAATTCGAAGATTTTAATTAAATATTAAAAAATATTTAATTAATTACCAGACAATGTGATGTGACCATTTTAAGGTGTATACATTTTGCCCCTCTTTGAAGTGATGTGTTTTACGCATTGCTTCAAAGAATTTTGAATTTTTCCCCAGATGTTGATTGTCGAAATAATGATAAGTATATGCCCCCGCGAACGATGAATCGATAAAATTTTGAGTTTTTGTGATTTTTTTTTGATTTTTTTATGATTTTTGTAAAAAAAATCAATTTTTATGATTTTGAAGATGTCGATTCATCGTTTGAAAATAATGATGAAGAAAATTGACCTGAAAAGATATGAAATTAAAAATTGATGAAGAAATTGCCCCTGCTATGTTAAAATATGATAAAATGCCCCAATTTTGTGTATTGAGATGCCCTGATTTGATGATGTTTGTCTGATAAATTTGTTCCCAAGGTTGTTGGAAAACAAATATAGCTGATAAATTTTCTTTTAAAGTTGTTAAAAACAAATAGTTGTTGATAAGTTTGCTTCTAAGGTTGTTAAAAACAAACATGATTTGATAAATTTGTTTTCATGATGATGAAAAATAAATTATTTGATAAGTTTGCTTCTAAGGCTGTTAAACAACAAACATGATTTGATAAATTTGTTTTCATGATGATGAAAAACAAACAGTTGATATTCAGATTTGGTGATGAGTTTGTTTCTAAAGTTGTTAAAAACAAACAAGATTGTGATAAATTTGCTTTCAAAGTTGTTGAAAGACAAATCGGTTGATATGTTTGCTTCTAAAGTTGTTAAAAACAAACATGATGTTGATAAATTTGTTTTCAAAGTTGTTAAAAACAAATAGTTGAATGATGTATTCTGATTGGATTGATTTGATTGATTTGATGATCCATTTTGATTTGAATAATGGTATGATCTTCTGATGTTATTGATGATTTGATCTTCTGATGTAGGAACAAGTGGTGTGAGACCAACAATATCTGGGGGTAGCACCTCATAGTGTTTTCATGTGATCATTTTTGATTTTTTTATTGAGACATTGTATACTTTGCCAGCTTTTGGGAAAATATATGAATGCAAAATGCAAATTCTAATATGAATGCAATCTATACTAACCATGCAAGATATCCATACAATATTGCCATTTGGAGAGCTTATTTGTTCTTTTTTGTAACATCATAGAGCATTGAAATGTTGAAAGTTAATACAAGCATCAAAGGGTATGTTAGCACCAGTGATGACCTGAGTATTTCTTTCATGATTTTTGATATAGAAAGTTAATACAAGCATCTAGGTATAATGGAACCAAGATGACCTGAGTATTGCTTGCATAAACAGACAAAGACTAACCACCATCTGATGCAAGTTTGGAACTGTCATCAATGATAAATCATCACGTCTCGCGACATATTTGCAATCGATAAATGATTAACCTCCAGATAGCAGACAAAGAAAAATCATCCTCTTTCCTTGCCACTCTAGTTCAGTACATCATCGAGTGTGCTCCAGAGAAATGATATCAAAAAATTAAACAACCATTTTTCAAAAATGAAATACTATGATTCCAAACATTATTCAGATTAGAGATCATCCAGATATGAGTCATGATAAGGTACGCAACTGAAAGCTACTGTGATATGGATCAATGGTTGGATGTTTTGGTTTAATTTGGTTGTTTTGTTTTGCGCGTGATTGGCTTCGATGTCATTGTTTTACTGTTGAAAGTTGATTGCCCCCAATATGCCCCACATTTGCCCTAGGTATTGACACAACTTGCTGAAATGAATGTGTACAATAATCAAACCATGGTAAGACATTATCGCTCAAGGAAAATGATGATAGCATAGTACTGGTGTGACCCTAAGATGATGGAAAAAGATGCATGAAAATGAAGGCCAAGAAGCCAAGTGCAGAACATGAACTAATAGATGGAGAGCTACAAATAGCATTTGTTTTTGATGTTTTCTGATGATTTTTTTTTTTTTGTTTTTTGGATTTTGATTTTTTTTAAATTTTTTTGGATTTTGATGTTTGGAGGTTTCAAAATTTGAGTAGTCTTTGTGCTAGATACCAATGACAAAGGGGAAAACCAAGTCTAGGTGCAAGGGTGGGTGATGAGATAAGGGATAAAATGCTCATGATAGATGGATGGATGGTATGGATGTATGCATCATAAGAGAGCAAGGATGTGATCTCCAAAGACTATGTCGTATAGGAATAACATGCCCCATTCTAGATACAAGACTTAGGATTTTTCATGACAAAACTTATGACAATAAGATAATGATATGATTGTTTGGAAGGATGAGGTATGTCAAGAGATACCCAAGACATGTTTCAACATTTGGCCCTATATTTTCATCAAGATCAAAAGGAGAATGGTGGATAAGTGGACTCAATCTGATAAGTATGTATGAATGGACTCAATATGATGGCTAAAGATGGTAGGTAGGATGGAAATGATATGACATGAAAATGATAGGTTGGATAGATAAGACATTGTGCCCCCAAGTGTAAGTGACATAGAAGATCAACCTACACATGACGCCTATTTGCTAGGTTTTCATCATGGTACTTATCCAAGGCGCCTGTTTACCAGGTTTTCACCATTGAATGAAGGGATTTTTCTTTACTTTTTTTTTTCTTCTTTTATTAATTTTTCTCTTGACTTTTTGACTTTTGGATAGAAGGGGAATATGGATAGGAGGGACTCAAGTTTCTAGTTGCATGAAAGTTGGTAGTCCCACTAGATAGATGTCATTGCATGGACCATGTCAAATGTCATTATGCTCATAGATGTTGGTAAGGAATTGCATGAGTGTGAGATGGATTAGGTAGATGGAAGATTATGAAAGTCTTATGTAAAAATGGATGGGGAATAGCAGATTATGATGCAGATTATGTAGGGAAGATGACAGGGATTATATGGGACTTATGCAAAGGATGAGTGGGGAGGCTTAGCCAAAAGCATGGACCATAGGAAGATGGTGGGGGGGATATGTAGGATAATGCATGAAGGATGGGGAGATGGAGGTATGTGGAATTGTTGTGAAATGGAAGGGAACCATGACCAATGGTTGCACACACTGTGATAAACGTTGAAGCTTTTGATGTGGATGGGGTGTAGGAAGCAATGAAGATGTTTGCTTAGGAGGTGGTGGATGAAGTGTTTTTGGTACCCACATAGGCTTAGTATTTTTATGATTTTTGTTTGGCTTATGAGACTTAGGAATTTGAGACTCTTTAATAGAGTGGGAATGTGAGGTGGAAGTGGATGGTTGGGATTTTTGTGATGTAGATGCCTCATTTGACTTGATTTCTTTTTGCTTAGGTACCCAAACCAATTTAGTTTTGGCCTTTACTTTTGGAGGTATGGGCTTATATAACTTTTCAAATGTATTTTGCTTTGAATTTTTGTATTGATGTCCTAAGGCATGAGAACCCTTAGGATTTTTTACTTTATAGGTAGAGGCATTGAAATTCTTGCTTTTGAATCCCATGGTTATGGTGGAATGGGTGGAAGCTTCATGTTTATACAATGTGTGCATTTGTTGGTCATGATTATGAATGTTAGGGTATTTATGGATAGATGGATAAGAGGATTGACTGGTGGGGATATTAGGTGTTGGGAGAAGTGGAGGTAGATTAGATGGAGGGATATTAGGAGTTGGAAGCAATGGTGGTAGAGTGGATGGTGGAAGGTGTATGGTCACATGCTTTTGACATTTGTAGGATGATGGAGGTGGAATGGCAAAATATGTTTTAGGGATATGATAGGCTTTATGATGGAAAGTGGACTTAGGAGGCATGGAGGAAATACCAACATCTTTAGGTTGTTGTCCTTGGGGTGTCGGTCCAAGGCCATAAGAGCGTGGAGGGACTTTGACATGTATAGGCTCCAAAATATCTTGTTCATGAAGGTCTAGACCTTTACCTTGGTGGTTCATGTTTTGGAGTGTGCAATGGACAATGGGACTAGGTGTAGGTGAAACATTAGACATGATTTCTTTATTGAATGGAGAAGATAATGTTTGTTGTTGTTCTAAGGAAGAACATTCATGAATGAGGGTGGAAAGACCAATAAGATATGATGGAGGACTTGCAATGGGGTCGATAGTGGGCGACGGAGGATCATTAGGATCTTGATTAGCATTGTGTTCACATAGATCCAAGATATTTGTTTGATCTTCTATGTGTGCTTGGGAGGCATATTTCTCATCAAGGGAAGTGGATGTTGATGGATCATGGATGGGTGAGGTGGCAAGCTCTTGACCATGGAATGCATAAAGTTGGCTAAGAGGATCATCATGGTCTTCTTGATCATAAAAGGGGTCTTGATCAAAGATGGAAGATTGATCATGAATAGTATTAGGTATGTTATGAATGGAATCATTAGGAGGGTGTTGATCTTTATGTGGATGATGGGGTAATGTTTCCTCATGTTTAGGATTGTTCTCTTGACATATCTCATGACTTATTTGAATGGAGGTGGAAGAGGATGACTCTTGAATTGGATCAAGTAGTTGTGGATGACATGATTGGCTTGAAGGACTTGGAATGATGTTTGTGGACTCTTTTGCATGTTCAAGTATATGTGTTGAATGTCATGGAAATGTTTGATTCCTTGCTAGTAGCCCTTGGGTCACATCCTTTGTAGGTGTATGGGTGGAAGGTGTTGGCTTAGGGTTTTGGTTTTGATTGGATGATGGTATGATAAAGTTATAGGGTGCATGAAATAGATTGGTGTTCCCCTTGTCAAAAGTGGCATTAGAACATGAGGAAGTTTGGCCTTGTTGCAAGGTAGAAATTAAGTTCACATGTGTTTGTTGTAATGTGGCTTGATAGGTTGATGTGGCATTGGCATGCAAAGAAGTGGATGGATTAGATTGGTATGAGGTGGAAGGGTGATAATGAATGGATAGGGGATGATGTTGTGGTTGTTGAATTTGATATCATAGGCACTGTAGGAATCTTCAAAGGCATTGTAGGAATCTTCAAGGGTGCTGATTGATCTTAATGCTTTTTCAGCTCCGTATGATTCACCAAAAAGTCACCAAGACAAGAAGAAACACATGCATGCAAACAAAAGTGTATTAAATCCCAAAACATGCAATTTTTTTAAATATATGCAATTTTTAAAGTTTTAACTTTATCAAATCTGATAAAAACTCACACCATTAGATAGCTTATGAAATTCTACCCCATTTCAAAAAAAAAAGCTCTAAAAAAAACCAAAAAATGACCAAGATACGACCATTTTAAGATTTCCTATGAAAATGTTGTTTGTATGCGCTGCAGGATGACTTAAGGGCGCTACATGATGAATTATATGCACTGCAAGATGAGTTATATGCGCTGCAAGATGAATTATATGCGCTGCAAGATTGGTTATATGCACTGCAAGATGAGTTATATGCGCTGCAATATGCTTCAAGGGCGCTGCAAAATATGTTATGGGCGCTGCAAAAGTCCTCGAATGCGCTGAACTGGGTATTGACTTTTTGAAACGTGTTTCTTGCGCTATTTCGAGGTTTTTGTCTGTAACCTGTCAGAAAAACCTGCAAAAAGATGTTAAAATAGGGGCAAGAGCCCCACGGTGGGCGCCAAAAATGTGTAATGTTTATCTATGTTAATGTATTTGAAAACAAAAACACTAAATGAAACATTAATCTAAAGAAAACTAAATAAAATCAAGCAAACCGGTATTCTTCAGAACCGTCCCATTTTCTCTATCTACAGTGATTCTTTTGAAGCTATTGCTCTCAAATTATGTAAGCTAAGCTTCCTTCAAATGGAAACTTGTAGAACGAGTATGTAAATGAGAATGCTTTACTATTCTATATGTTGATGAGGATGAGATTGATGATACGGATATGGACAGGGGCTGTGATTATGCACAGGGGCTGTGAATGAAATTCATCATGATTCTATACTGCTATGATTCTATACTATCTATGCTGTGAATAGAACTCTATGAATGCTATGGATGCTATGAAATTTGCCTATAGTTTATTTGCTTAAACTTCTATATGATTTGGAGCTCCCGGCAGCTGTATTTATAGATTTTTGCAGGCTCCATCCCGGCTGGCAAGAATCTACGGCTGTAAGATTGTCTGGTAAGTTTGAATGGTGAGAGATGGAGAGATTGAGAAGAAAATGGGGAGGTTGAGAGGTTGAGAGAAGAATGGATTCATGTTCAACCACGGCAAAGCACAAACAGCAGAGAAATTTCTTTCCGCTTCAAGCTTATTTGTTTCCTGAAAATTAAATAAAATTTATTTAAATTGTAAAATTGCATTTGGATTTTGATTTTAAAACTATGGAAGATTTAATTAAATATTTTGTAATATTTAATTATGATGTGACTTTAGAAGAATTTGAAATATTTAAAAGATTTAATTAAATATTTTTGGAAATATTTAATTATGAATAGATTTTTGAATCGAATTAGAGGAATTTTGAAATGATTTTAAGAATGAATATCTAAATTGGATTAGAGGAAATAATTAAATATTTTGGAATATTTAATTGTAAATGATATTTAGAAGAAGAATAATATTTTAATCTTTATTTGAATAAGATATTCAAACGAAGATTATTGATAATTAATATAAATAAATCGTAATGTTTATTTAATTAATTAAGAAATGAATACGAAAAGATGATTAAATAAACTTATTTATTTAATTGAAATGAAAGAATGAAGAAATATAAATAAATTATTTAAATTTATTTATACGCAGATAGAATTCGAAGATTTTAATTAAATATTAAAAATATTTAATTAATTACTAGACAATGTGATGTGACCATTTTAAGGTGTATACATGATGCATGCTTTCTATGCTCCTTTCCATTACTATAAGTTTAATGTGATGCATTAAAAAAATGTTTAAGTTAATAGGAATACTAATTCACCCCCCTCTTAGTATTTTGGCAACAAATGGTATTAGAGCTTAGTTCCTTTAATTAGCTTGATCTCGAGGTAGATCTTGGATTTGAACCATGGATACAAGGAAGTATCCTATTCATCTAGAAGAGATTGTCCTTGAAGGATTCACTAAAGAATATTTCATAGTGGACATGGAAGGAGAACTCAAATTGACTCTTAATGATTTGGATAAATAAGAAGCTAAGAACAAAGATTTGAAAAAGGATCTTAGTGATGTAGATGGGCGCATTAAGAAGTTAAGAGAGAAACTCAAGAAAGCTACAGATAAAATCAAGGAAACAAATGAGAAGCTTGAGCAATCAAATGAGACTATTACTAGTTTGAAAGTACAAGTTGAAGAAGGTAAAAGAGTTGAAGATTGCTTGAATTCCAAACTAAGAAATAAAAATAAAGAATGCTTAAATCTTGAATAAGAGGTTGCAACTTTGAGATCAAATATGGAGAAAGTAAATATTCAAGAAGAGTACCACAATTCTTGATGAGATTATTTCAAATTAGAAGGCTTCTAAAGACAAATAAGGGTTAGGGTTTGAGAAAGGTGAAAGTTAAAAGGTAGATCAAACATGCTAAAAAGAATAATGAAAAGAAGAGCAATGTCATATAGGTCTAAAACCAGAACAAAGACTTCAAAAGGCCTCCTAACAAACAATCAAATGCACAAAGGTACCCATATTTTAATGGCTATTGTTATTCCTGCAATAATTTTGGACATAAAGCTATAGAATATAGAAGAAAAATGAGTCAAAATAATCAATCATTTCCTAATCAGTTCTACACATGTAATAAATTTGGTCATAGAGCTAGTCAATGTAGAAAGCGAATGATGATTAGTTATAATGATGGCATGATGTTTCAATATTTCAATGGCCATTGCTATGAATGCAATGGATTTGGGAATAAGGCTAATGAATGCAGGTCAAGAATGGGTGAAATTAAGCTTGTTAAACAATGTGTCAATATCACAAATGCAATAAACCAAGACACATAGCAAAGTTTTACAGAAGTAAGAATGTGAAACCCTCTATTTTACTAAAGAAGAATGACCTAGTAAAGAAGGTGGATCTAGCTAATATGAAGAATGAAATGAACAAGATCTGGAAGAAGAAAGAAGAGAGTGAAGTGAAGAATGAGTCTATGCTAGCCCCTAGTGTAGATGTTTCCTCCAAAAACTAGTTGAAGAGCTTTGGCTTAGGGGGAGTTTTAACAGAAGATCTTTGAGCCCCTGCCATAGTTGTGGTGCTAATTCCTTTAACACATCTAGGTATAGATGTATTTTGACATGCTATAACTATTGGAGAAAAAATTGGTGAAAAATATGTTAATGTGGAGATTTGTGGAGTGATGGAAGGTGGTTATGATTACACAATTAGGGTTTGTCAGCTTTTCAACCTAACTTCTAATCACTATAATCAATGCACTTCAAGTCTATGGAAAAGGGTTCTATATGTGATTTTCAAATAAAAGGTTAATTTATGATTGAATTTTTGATGAGTGAAGAGTAGAGCAAAGGCAAAGTGAAGTGTTTCCATATTGTTGTGTGAAACCCTACCGACAGAAGAATTCAAAGGAATTTATCATTTTTTGCTAAAATCCTAGTTTTAGAAGTGCTTCATAATGTATACCTGTCAATTAATTGATGTATTGGAATGGCCAAGACCTAAGCTCAAGAAACATCCTTACAAATCCATGGAAATGGATCTAGAAGGTGCTTTTTTGAAAGTTCCTTTGGTGTGATGCATAATGAGGATGTGAGAATATACATCCATGTGAAAATGGAAGAGTATGATTACTCAAAGTTTATAGAATTCTAAGTTCATGAGCTCACCAAAGATGATTTTGAGTTGAAACCAGAATTTGAGAACTCGATAGAGAAGAAGCTAAATGTATGGAACATTTTTTTGAACTTCTATTATGAGAATGCATGGGCTAAGTATGCATTGAGCCACATCCACGACAAGTTTATGTTGTTGGATATGTCACATTTAATGAACAAGCCAGCTATTAAAGTTTTTAGAGGTTTATGTTCTGAAGGACCCATTATGGAAATGAAGGCTATGAAAAATGAGATGGTTATGAAGCTCATTGAAGAAAAAATTTGACAAACATGCCCTCACAGTGAAAAGACATAGATGATCTGGTAGCTAAATATGCATCCATGATGATCGACTATAAGATACACTACACTAAAAGATATAATTTGTGTCGGCAATAACTATTCATACTACTCACCAAATGGTGAAAGGAGGTTTGGAAATAGATCTATGAAAGCTCCTAAGACAATAGTTGATGGAGAATCTCCAGAAGACAAAAGAGTTTCGGTACCCTTTATGGTATGGTACCCTTATGACATGTTTGTTGTTTTAATTTCTTAAAGAATTTCCTAGTGCAAAAAACATTATATGGTTGGATGGTATTCTTGTTGCAATTCAAATTAGGGGTCACTGAAGAAGGTTTGGAAGCCTAGAAACACAAAATATAATGTTATGGGGTTTCTTCAAGACCTTTCAAGGCAAGATGCAAAAAAGAGAAAGGATTCCAAAAAGTGTTGTGGAAAAGTACAAGAAGGATATAACCTTTATGGTTACTAGAGATTAATGTATTATAGAAGTAGTGGAACCCAAAATAGTCTAGATTCCATAAATTTTTTATGAAGTGAAAAAAGATATAATCATAGGTCTTGTAGATCTTATGTTGAGGAAACCAAGATACCCTAATGTAGATAGGTTTGGAACCTATGAGGAGATATCTAGTGAATTGCACCTAGATCACAAAGAAAAGGAAATAAAGAAAAATATAGAGAAAATGAAGGCAGATTTGGAAGAGATTGTTGGTTCTTCCAAGAGGACTATGGAGAAGACCCAAATCCCCATCTATGGATCTACAGGAGAAACCAAGGACAAGAAGGTCCATTAGGACTTCTACTCCCTATCCAATGGTTTTGAAAACCTCTAGAATAAAGTCTATAGTTGGTGTGAAGAAGAAAGCTACATCCAATACAATAGAAACACAAAAAAAGCCTCTATAAAAGAGAAGAAAAGAGAAAGCTACAAGAGAGAGGTATGTGTTATATGAAGAAGATGAAGGACCTAAATTGGTCTAGAAGAAGAGAATGTCAGAAGCCTCCAAAGAAGAGACCAGTACGAAGAAAGCTAATGTTGATATTGTGGAAACTAAAAGTGAGGAAGAAGTAGAGAAGTAGAAGAAAGATTTTGTCATTCATAAGAGAGAAAAGATATTTGGTAGAAGAGAAAAGTCTCCTAAGGGAACAAGCAAGAAGAAGGATAAATCCCCTTTGGTAAGGGAACACAACCCTCTAAAACTAGATTCTTTGTTTAATAGAATTACAATTTTTGGTCTATTGGAAGAAACCACATAGATGTATCTAGATGAGAATGATGAAAATAAAGGCACAATTGAAGAGGCCATTATGAAATATATGGTTAATTTTTACCATTTTGAGTGATATTGAAAGTCGGCTTCCAAATGACTTAAAGGAGTTTTGTGCACAAGAAGACAAGAAGCATTTGATGAGGATGCAAAAATCAAGACTTTTACTTTGGGGAAGATTGGATCTTCTCTCATGGATGAAGACATGGAAAGATTGGCTCAATTTTACAAGAGGGAATTTAGAATAAAGAAAGAGTTAACACCTTGATGAGTAGGGATAAAGAAGACATAGGAATATTGAAGGATGAAACATTGCAAAAGGTTACAGATCTGGCGAAGGAGTTAAAGGCATGTCTCTAGATGATGAGACTAAAATGCAACATAAATCATCTACTCTGGAGAATGCAAAACATGAGCTTGTGTAAGGACCCGAAGGTGATTAGGAAGCCATGATAATAGATAATTCCCCTCTAATTGTAGAAAATATTGTTGAGGAAGATAAGAATGATGATGCCACAAAGAAGGAAGAAGCTCAAGTTGAACAAGAATTTCCTATCCCAAATGTGGAAAATGATGCAAAATAGAAGGAAGAAGAAAACAAGAGAACCCAAAGAACTCTCAGGAATAGGAGAATGAAAAATTGCCTACTCTAAATGGTGAGAAGTTGCTAAAGAAGAGAAAAGTACAAAAGACTACTCTGGTAGTGGAGAGTAGGAGAAGGAGAAAGAGAAAAGGGAAGAAAGAAGCAATAAAATGGTTGGAGAATCCTAGAGCACTTGGGGATTCCTTGAAGATTTTACTAGACATGTAGCTTTAGTTCTAACTAGTGGTGTGAGCACTTTCTATAAATTCATGTGCAACAAGGATAGGTTGACATGTACAAAATATCTCCCTTGCATAAGCTGCAACTAATGACACATTTCATGCCTCTACTAGAAAGGAGATCTTAAAAACTCGCTAGAAGAGTGCTAAGATAATTGATGAGGTGTTGAAAGTGTTGCAAGATAGCTTCCTCGATGCACAAGTTGACAATTCATAATCCGGTGTGCAACAACTAAGGATCCTCCTTGATTCCTTTAAGGAATATTCTATCGGTCTAGAGGAGAAACTAAAAAAGGAAGTGAATAAGAAGATAAATGATAAGAGGTTGGTAGAATATTTTGACAAATGTGCTATCTCACATGGTAAGTTGTAGAGCAACTTAAAGGGTATTTAGGATTATGTGGAGGAAGCAAAAGTTTTGTGTCAATTTTTTTTTGAAATAACTTGTTTCTACCAAGAACATAAAGGACCAGATGGACTCAATTGAGTCATAAATTTCTTAGCCATTTCAAGATTATGATTTGATGAAAGATGCAAATGGAGCAACAAGGATAACAATAGAAAATTTGCATGGTTAGTTTTTCTAGTTAAAAGAGCAGAAAGAAAATATAAAAATGCAATACTATCAACTCAACGACCTAGTAAGTGCAAGTCTTACATCTCTGATTACAATTTTAGATGATGTGAAGAAGATGTTAAAAAAAAAAATGGTACCAAGCTCTTTGGAAGAAGGTGAAGAGCTCCATTTGAAGGTTGATAATCAATGTGAAATAATTTCCTTCGCTAAGAAGGAATGAGAGACAAAAAGAAGGATCTAGAGACATACCTTACAAAATTGAGGGTGCCTAATTAGGGAAAGTTTCCCTCCACAAGCTAAGTTATAAATTTTTTCTATATAGATAGATTTATAGATTGCAATGTGCATATGCAAATGTATTAGAGATTTTTCAATACCTTTTTGGTCAATTTTGTTAGAGAAGAGATAAGCATAGGATGGAAGTAGTAAGGAGGGGTTATTCCCTTGTACATACAAATACATATCTTCAAAGAGGGAGAAGAATAGAAATATAAAAAGTTAGATATTAAGGGTGCCTTTTCCCTTGATGTCAAAGGGGGATAAGATTGGAGAAGATTGGAGAAGTTTAAGTAGTGTTGCCATCAATGACAAAGGGGGAGATTGTTGGAAACCTGACTTATTGGGAGAGATTGTTGGAAGTTTGTCATTGAAGATTATGTGATGACAACATGAGTTGAATGGAGAGATTAATGGAGATTGGTGATCATATGATGTTATATGGTGATGTCATTGATGGAAACCTATTATTTATGGCAATCCATGGAAAATATGTAGAAGTATTGGTCTGGTGAATATCAGATAATTGGATAATTACCTAAGTCCGAAATGTTGTTCTAGTGTTCAGAGAACCAATATTTTGGTTTGCATTGCTCTGCCATGAAGAATTTGGTTATGAAATTTTGAGGTAATGTTTGTTCGTGTTGGAAGAGTCTAAATCCAAATTTTTATGATTTTATGTCTTCCGTAGTCAAAGATAATAGTGACAAAGTATTGGTATAGAAATGATAGTGTAATTGTAAGAAAGTGTATGTTGGGATGCTCTGCATTCCACCATGGATGAAATTTTTTGTATGTAGATTTGCAATAGTGTTCAAGGATGCTTGTAGTATGTTTTCTCCAAGTGGCAAGCATTTTGGTTGTCCACATGTCAAGTTGTGAGTTAACAGATTGTTCATTCTATTGTTACTTCACCAGTGGTGTTGATCTACATATTTTAGGTTGAGCAAAGATGAGTAAAGTTTGGAACATAATTATGGGTGTAATTATAGGTCATACCAACCTATCTTAAATGTGTTATATGTTTTGGCTCCTCCTGTAAGGTGTTATGATTGAATTTTGAGCCACAAGATGATGTGTTGCATGGTACATATTTTGGGCTAACCTAATTGATGTTTTGGTTGGTTGAGGTATATATACAAGATTGATTCCTTGAGAGAATGTGTGTAATGAGTGTGATGTGTATGTGATCAAGTGTGTGTACGAGTTGGGTTTGAGGTGAAGAATGAAGTGTCTTATGTCAATATTCTAAGCTTTAGTGGAACTACATCTTTAGCATAGGTCAGATGCATTATTAACAGTTCATATTTGGTAGTGAGCCATCCTTTCTTCTATCTCTTTCTATTTCAAGCAGTGAGCCCTTTGGTAGTGAGACACCAACAATGATCCTTTCTTCTTTTGGAAAATGATTCCTTGGACAGTGAGTCCACCAATTATATCAAACTTTGTAACTAGTTTCAATATCTATATTGTGAGCTAATCCTCACTATGTTTTTTCCCTTTTTGGGTTTTTCATGTAAATTTTATGCTCTTGTGTTCTTTGATGTGATGCATGCTTTCGATGCTCCTTTCTATTACTGCAAGTTTAATGTGATGCATTGAATGATTTTTTAAGTTAATAGGAATATTGATTCACCCTCGGCTGAGTGCAAGATCACGAAGGTCCAAAAAGTGGCGATATGACCCAAAAGTGGTTGATGATATATTTTTTTTTATCCGAATTTGATGAAACTAAAAGGGTTTACTAATAATTTTTTTATCTTTCCACCAATATAAGATATGACTTATTTGGAATTAAATAAAGAATTATTATTGATTTTCTACATCTATAATTCTTAAACGATTTCACATTTTTTGAATCCAAAAGATGCAACACATTCTATGCTTCTCATACTATAGGGAAAAAAAGAAAAAAAACAGTTTTCATAAAATTTGACCAAGTTATGGTGGTTAGACAAACAAGTTTTAATAATTTTAAAAAAATTCTAATAAAAAATTCATAACTAATTAATTACTTGCAAAAAAATCATAAGAAAATGTGGCACATCTAAGCATGTGTCCTCTACTTATATTGAAAGTTTCAAAAAATAATATTATTTTTTTCTTGTACTTAGGTTGGTCAGGTATACATCTTTTTATTTATTTTTTCTTGAAAATTTAGTACTACTGTATTGAAATTTCAAAATTTCACCAAATAGATTTATTTTTTTCCAAAAGAGGACTAGTATCTTAGAAACTACATTCAATTTTCTATAAATTTTGTTCTTATATATTTTTCAAATTATGTTAATAACCTATTCAAATATTTATGTCAAGTTTCCTAACTATATTTTTCTAAATTTTCATTGCCACTTTAGGGTCTAGTTTGGACCCCCATGATCTTACATTGGACCCCCCTCTCAGTATTCCAGGTTTTCAACAACCTTTTGGACAAAGAATCGAGGCCTGATCCACCTTTTCTTTTCTTTTTCTTTTCTGCATTAGCTTTGACATTGTATGCTTGTGTATCTTGTCTTGTTGTACATATCTTACATATTTTTTGTGTCCCTTTGTCCTTATGTTGGTTTTCCATGGGATCTTATATCTTGGGGACTTGGCCACCTCCTTGATCTTTGTCATCTTATCTCATCAAAATTTGTGCAATTGGACCCCTCTTGATATATTTGTCTAATTTAGTGTGAGCCTGAGTGTAAGTTCATACTCTCACTAAATTGGGGGCTAAATATAGTGTAAAATATTGAATACATTCACAATTTCACACTATGTTTGGTTCCTTGAATTATCATACTTAATTAAGCTTCTAATTTGATAAATTATACATTCCAAAGCCTTATTTTCCCATTTTCTGAGAGGGGAACCAACATTTAATTAATGCAATCAATAATTAAAATACCTTAGAATATGTGTGTCTTGGACTTATAGGGAAAGATGCATTCATCCAAGGGTGAATGGGTCCCCTTTAAGTCATAAGATCTATTTTTAAATATGGTTTTGGCAATATTTTAAAGATTCAAATTCAATTTGGAATTGTTAGCTTTTGGAATCTATTTTTTTGGGAAATTAGATAAAAACCTATAAATACATAGTCTTTTTATCATTTAAAATCTAAGAAACATTCTAACACACTTTATGAGATCAATTCAAGAGCGGATTTATCAATCATTTGTTGCAACATTCAAGATCCTATCATCATGTTCAAGCTCATGTGTGTTCATGTCATCTTGTAAAGGATAATATGCATTTTTTATCCTAAAGCATCCAAGCATTTCAAATGTCCAAATCCATCAAGTAAAGCAAGATCATATTCCTTGGAGAGATGTGTTTGACTTCAGTCCTTTAAGGGAAGCCATTGAAGGTTGGTGAGTTGTAGCAAGCATTGTTCGTTCATCATTTCCTTCTCCATTGTCATTATATTTCTATAACGGTTTAATTATCAAACTAGGGTTTGACCAAGGAAAACCCTCGTTCAATTTTTTTTCTCTTTGTGTATGTGTAGATTACAGGTTAAAGAAGAATTGAGGAGATCTTAAAGGAGAAATCTTGCATTGTTGCACAAGTTGTCATCATTATTTTCAAGCTACATAAACTAGGTTGCAAAATTTATTTTGACTTTTCGACAGTGGGACCTATGTGAAATAGAAGCTTAGATCTTGTACTAGAGGATCCTAGAAGTTGATCAAAACCCTTATACAAATACCCATTCACCCATGGGTGAATGAGTCCTTGTAGGCATCTTAAAACCAATTTTTATGAGCATAATCCTCTGCACTTCTTGGATTCATAGGTAAACTATTGAACTTCCATTTTTCAGTCTTAGGGATCTTGCATTTTTCATACTAGGACATATAAGATCATTAGTTTAATCATTCCAAAATATTTCCAATCCATTCCAATTCCCCGTAGGATATAGACCCAGGTCTAGTTGGCTCACTATTAAGGTCGATAGTCAATCAATTCACATTGTCGATCTATATCCCAATGAAATTTATAAAAATATGGAAATGGCAATAGGTTATGGGCACTAATCTTAGAGTCACCATATTTCTTATGTTTCACATGGAAAGGGTGAACATGATGGTGCAGAAGCTTGCATCAAACACGCTCTATGAAAACAACAAATAATTATATTTAGAGAAAGGTAGGTGTTCATTTCCTACATCCAAGCATAGACTAAACATTTTTGTATCCCATCAAACATAGGTATAAGAACCATTCTTAGATGTTGTGATTCCTTTTTAACCTAATTATGAATTGGATTCTTCTTTAAATTTGAGGACCATTTTAAAATTTGATGTTGTAGAATATAAAAATTGATAGATCATCTCAAATTTAATTCCCTAGAGCTTTGTATTAAGTTCTTAGGCCTAAAAAGTCTTCTATCAATTATAATTTCCTTATTTTAGTTTACCTCCTTTTCTTTGCAATAATTTTAGTTGGAAGCTATCTAGAAAAGAGCCAATCATTTTATTGACCCATAATTCACTTCTCCTTCTCATATGTGATTTTGGAGTCCCAAGAGCTTTTTTATGTTTCTCAAATTTCACCAACATTACCATTACACCTTTGAGTTCTTGGGTCATATCTTTGTTCAACATCCAAATTTATCATTATGTCAAATATGGCTTGATCCTTTTCTTCCCTTTTCAAGTTGTGCATCCTTCAATATATCACATTATTTCTCCCATATCATGTAAACCTTTGATCCATAGGTTGTTAGTATGAATGTTTTGATACCAAGCTAAGAAACGACTATGCCAACAACCTAGATTGTTAGCTAATAGTGCACACTAAAGCACTAGTATAGGTGAAACCCCTTATAGAAATATGGTTTCTAGCCCCACCATTTAGTTCAATTAAATTTCACTAGTATAATGGAGGAACATCTATCAACGTTCAACCTCAAGACCTGAACTTTGATACCACTATGATATCCCAATTAGTAATATTGTATTAATTATAATTGATATAGCTCCATGGAAAACTAATATTTAAGTCATATTTAAATAAAATATACTACAATATATAATATACTTAATAATGTATACAAAAATGAATGACAACATAGAAATCCACAATAACGATTAATCCTCTTAATACAAAAATAATTGTACTTTGAGATGATTCAGTTTATCAAAAATTCAAGAACAATGAAAAATATTATAATTAAAAATATATAGCAAATATGCAACAAAAAAATTATAATTCCCAGGCACTAAGAGATCCTTCTAAATCTCAAACAAACAAGTGTTGTAGGATCCACCCAAAAAATGAATCATTGAAGGCTAAATACAATCATTGTATTAGAATGTCACGATTGGTTTAGTGGTTTTCATCCACTAACTAGCTCTAGAATTTAGGAGGTTAAATATTCCTCCAATATTGAATGTTATAAGAATAGGATGTCTAATCTATTTGAGTGAAATCAATAGATAAATAAAAATTTCTTCTTTTGAAACCAATCTTGATTGAATGTGCAATTTATAAAATATTTTTATCTTCCCAAAATATATTCCACAAATCCTTCACTTACACCATTATTAAAATGAACAACTTATTAAATAACACTTTCAACCCCACAATTAAGACACCTAATGTAAACACTTATACTTCCCTAAGTTACCTTCCCTAAGCCCAAAAGATATAAAAAAATGTCATAAATGTTAACTTGGAATCTTATGGAAAAGGGAACATGAAATAATACAATCATGATGCTCTTTATGAATGGCATACATGTTTGTATTTTCACGAGTTCTCTACTAAATGCTATAACAATGGTCCTACCTTATCTATCAAACACTATGAACTTTATTTATCAATACTTCTCACATGTTCATATGATTCACTTTATATGGATGGATTCTTATCGGACATCTCACATTTATTTATAAAATTTTATCTTAAGGATATTAAGGACACCATGATTAAGGATAATAATTATATAAAATCAATGATAAATACCATAGAGTTGTATATTCTTCTCTAAATGTCATGGGGTACATATAGGCCTTAATTTTCTTTCTCCACTTCTTCATGATTTTATTGTAGCACATTCTATAGTACCTAGGTCAACAAATTTGACTCATCATCTCTCGTATTGACACATTCTAAAGGAATAATGGTTTCTCATTATTTAAGATCTCTTTACTAGAACTGAGATCATATTTGCATCAAGTCCTTTCATGGTACTAGGTTTCTCTTTTCAAAAAATTTCATAGTTTAGTACTAGCTTGAGGAATTTTAAGTAAATTTAGAGACATAATCAACATAATATTCAACACCTATTATATCTTTGTGTGAATTTTATTTTGTGATATGGACTTCTTCAATTAGGTGTGAGACTCTTAATTTCATTTTGTGAAACCTTTCAACACTAACATGGAGGCTTGTGAGTAGAATCTGTTGCAAGTATGAAGGTGTTGTCATTGATTTCAAGAAGCTAGTGTTATCATTGATGTCAACTATGTGTTGATGAAGGTTGTTGCATGATGAAGATGTCAAGGATATTGAGAAAATTGTGAAAAATAGGGAAATAGTTTGTTGCAATTTGTGCATGTATAGTTGAGATATTGAGGAAGTGTTGTAAGTACATGAAGATATCTTCATGTTGTAGTGTTTGGAGATGTGTTGGAATGATGTAATGTGCTTAGATGGTGTCTCTGGTGCTTGGTTTCCAAGTGCTTTTGAGAAAAAAATGATAAATAGAGAAAACAATGTTGTACAAATGTTCAGAATGTCCTCCGAGATGTGCTTCACATTTCTTCTGTGTTGATGCTATGCCTATGTGGATTTAATATGTTGTTCAAGGTTGTTAATAGTTTCTATATCTAGAGTTTGGGTTTCTAGATCATTGTGTAGAGTGGGATATTTTCACGAACTAGGTGTTCAATGTTGTTTGTTGTGGTCTAGGAGAAATGTATTTGTTCCACGTTTCTTTGTATTTTGGTTTCAAGATGTGTGGATTTGGGAAGTTTCTTATGTTGATTATATCTTTTAGAATTCAATATTTCTCATGATTTGGTGTAGTATAGTGTGTGTTTTATGCGTCAGTGTGCACATGATGTTAATTGGATGTTCTAGGTTGAAGCATTTCTATGATGCAAGTTTGAAAAAAATATTTATTGGATCTTAGGTGATTTGTGGATTGTTCTCGATCATGTAAAACATATTTGTGTGGTCCGTGTGTCATCTTCATCTAGTGGGAAGCATGTACTTAATATTTTTATGGTGTTTAGCATGGGTAACGATCAACCTAGTGTTAACACTACATGCGAAGTGACTTTGAAGTTTGTGAAAGGGTGTTGAGGTGTGTTAGGAAAAATTTGGGTCCTAACTAAGGATTTATGTGGGTCTCCTTCATTCCTATCCACCACATATGTGTTTCCCACCTAGAGAAGGTTTTCAAGGTTGAGGATGATATAAATAAAAGTGGTGTTGTTGGAAGATCTCAAGATAGATGTGAGAGAGATATAAGTGATAAATGTGATGCAAATTGCACAAATATAAGATGTGAATTTGAGTAGAGCAGTGAAAACTTCAAAGTGTTGGACTTCTAAAGGTAGTGAGTTGAAGGCGTCTGCAATCTTTCAAAAAAGGCTATGAAAGTGTTGGAGTAATTGTGGTGGATTCCTTGTTGCATTGAGATAATGTTCTCTATGTAACATTTCTCTTCTATCTTTTTTTCATATTCTAGTAGTGAGCTTTGGCTAGGAGCCCTATTGGATAGTGTGTCCTATTATGGCAGTGATCCCTTGTACCAGTTTTGCAATTACTTATATTGTGAGCTAATTCTCACCATGTATTTTCCCTCATTGGGTTTTCCACGTCAATCTGGTGTTCTATTGTTTATGGTGTTGTTTCAATTTCTGTTATCTATATTTCATGATTAATGACTATAACATAATAAGGGTTTAATGAATGCTTGTGGATCTAATTACTGTTGAGGGTTTTAATGTTTTAATTTGATACAAATGATTCACCCCCCCTCTCAGTTGTCTTGTTCATTCAACAAAATCTAGAGATATTGATATTTGTACCTCATTTTATTTTACAACTTAATTAGAAATTAAGGAAATGTACACTTTTATTTTTCTTTATTCTAAAAGGAAGATGAATTTTTTAATATGGAGGGACTTACTACAACACCTACTATGTGGCTATCTAATTTGACAATCACTTACTTCTATAATGTCATATTCATGTGCCTAATCTTATAGAGATTTTAGGAGGCTTCATTTATATAGGGATACACAAATTATCTTTGAATCTCTTTTTCCTGAGATTTTTTCCCTTGCATGGAGGTTTTCTCCTTCTTATCCTCTAGGGAGACCATTTTATACCTAACATGGCTACACATTTACTAGGACCCATTTCCACAAACCTAAGCTATGATTTTAGGGGGTGTTTGTGCATATATTTTTGGTATTTAGATAATTACATTATTGAATTAATATACACCTAAAATAATCTGATTTAGTTATATACATCTACTTATGTAGGTGTTGTCTACCTTGCAAATAGGTACGTATCAACTTTGACAAGCAATATATAAATGCACTTAATAATTGTTTTTGTACTTTCCTAGTTTGGTTGAGACTTATAAGTTACACATATGTACTATTTCCTTTCTCTCACATTAGTTATAAGTATATCTCACTTGATACCTTATATTATTTTTAACCACCTATAGCTCTCATTAATAAGAAATCTAGTCATCTTGTGTACATCTCATATACATTTATATTCACATCCTCATTCTAATAGAATAGTCAGGTGAAGATTTTTATTATTTTAGATTGTCATGTGGAATTTAGCTGTTGTGCTTGATTCATGACATCAAGATCTTAGGTTAGCATAGGTGTTTATGCAAAAGTTACATGGTATCCAATCATTACATATCAAATTTTATAGTTTTCTCTCTCCTACAACTCCTTCATCCTATGAATACAACTAATTGTAGGGGCATACATTATTATTAAAATTCCAATTATAATCTTTTATAGAGTGGTAGGTGCTACAAATATTCATCTTAGTGACTAAAGGGTGCATTATCACATTATATTCCTTGTGCTCCATGAACCTTGCCATCCCATGGCTACCATGCTAAACACCATCATTAGTTTTTGGATAGGTAAAAATTTATAATTTTACTCAAGTCAACTGTTGTTCCTAATTCCTAAACAATCAAGTAAAATCATATTCTATATTGAGTTTTATTTGAAAATCAAAAGCTACTTTTAGTACACTTTTTCTCTATTTGTAGATTCCTGTGAAGATAGAATATCAAAGGATATACATACATGAAGACACCTTGCAGTGTCCATTATTTTATATCAATCCTCTTTCATATCCTTTGATGTCTAAATTTTTACTTTACATGCATATTTGTGAGTGCTACATACTTTGAAATGTATGATAATTAAGAATTTATGTGGACCTTACCATGGTAAGAAAATGCACCCTTTGGTGAAATTTAATATTGATTTTGTGTTTAAAAAGAAGTAGAAATATTGTATACACCCAATCTATGACCTTTGCCTACAATTTTCAAATCATTATACACTTTTTGAGGGTTATCTAAGATAACTTGTCTTCTTAAAATAAAATAATAAACCTTCCAAGATATTTCTCAATAGCAATTGCTCTCAAAATAGTAGACCAAATAAAGGTCAATATGATGAGTTAAAGTGCAAGATTGTGCATTACACAAGATCAAATCCAAAGGTGAAGGACAAGTCCAAGATTACATATTTAACATAGATGATCAAACTCAACCTCAAATAGATCAAAGGCTCAATGAGAAATCTAAACAATTAATCTACTAAAAAAATTTCAAATTTTAAAAACTAAAACACAAATTATTCCAAAATCTAAAATCTTCTTTAATCAAAAGTGCAATTTATTTTCATTTACAACTATTTAAAATAAACTTTTACATATCCTATGAATTTCAGATAATTTAAATTTTCTAGAGTTGGCATCTACTTTCTTCTTACCAATGAACTCTGACTTGGCTGTTCTTTTCACAGTTGACTGCTCTGCTTTCAAATTATTGATTGGTAATGTGTTTGTGTTTAATTTTGAATTCGATCATCTCAACAGCTTTTCCGAAAAACTTCGCTCAGAATTAGCCGAATACTTGCGCAATGGCAGTAAACATGTTGCTAAAATTATACCCAAAAACACCTTAAGCTTGATGGCAGTAAACATGTTTAGAGAAATCATAGCCAAAATTACGCTGAGAAACATCCACACAGTAAAAATGTTTCTAAAAAAGGAAACTATTAAAGTAAGTAAACAGTATGAACTGTTCTGTACACTGCTTTGGAGCTGAAACTCAAAAAGCTGCAAATTCAATTACACATACCAGCAATCATTAATATCGGATGAGAATTACAATAAAGATTGGCATCCATTGGAATAATAAAATTGAAAGTAAATACAATCAACACTTGAACTCCTCATGAAATGCACTGTATAGGATTTAGAAATTGGAATCCCTTGCTGTGCTTGTGTAAATGTGCCTGCCTCCGCATTAACCAGTGCAAGACATTTGAAACTTCTTAAGTAATTAATTTTCTATTAACTTTTATATCACACTTTCACATTAATTGATTCCAACTTTTGTATCCTCTAGACATGGTGCAAATAATCTCCATCCTTTTCTGTATCACACAAATTTTATCCACAACTCACAAACCCTATTTGTTGTTGCAAATAATAAGAGATATTTGCCCTGTTTTTCTCGTGGATATAGTCAATCTTTGGCGAACCACGTAAATTGGTGTTGTTGTTTATCCCTGTTTGTGCATTGCTGTTATGATTTTATCAGTTATTTGATATTAATTATCCGCAATTTAAACTCAACAGTTTGACACTTCTTTTCCATCCAACTAACATTTAACTATTTGATGGAAGGGCATTGTATTTAGATATATATATATATTTTATTATCTCCTTCACGCACCACAGTATGTGCTTGTTGCGATTTAAAATTTGATTCTTTTTACAATTTGGAGTATTAACTACCAAACCACATGCTCACTAATGAATAGCGACAAGCAAACTTAGAAAGGTAGAAGTTTGAGTGGGATTGTTTTATCTCAAAATTAGGTTGGTGAGTATTTATGACAGATTTTTATGTGTTTCATTCAGTGTAATTGAGATTTTATGGAAGTATTCAAATTTTTGGAAGGATTTGTCTTAGTAAAAGAAAGAAAGAAAATAGAGAAGAGACCAGACGAAAAAAGAGAATTGAAAAGAAGAGGGAAGAGGACATTAGTAAGAGGGTGAAGGAAAGGGAAAAGAGGAATAGAGTTACATGTGATAGGAAAATTGTCAGCAAGAGGAAAAACATGTACAATCTCAGATTTTGTCCTTGAACTTTGAAGGAATGTAAATGTGTACAAATGATCGTAAATTACTATATTTTAAAAGTTAAATGCAATAAAATATTTCTCCTTTAAAACTATTTTCTTTCCTAGACTATGTATTCTTGTTAATGATAATATTTATGAATTTGTTGCTCAAGAAAGTGGTTATGTTTTATGTATGATCAGTCGGGTAGTTTGTAATTTGGTATTGTGTGGACAATATCTTGCAACATATATTTATGCTTTTCCTATAACATCTAACTATGCATTTGTAACATAGCTTCTATTTTTGTAGTAACAAACTGTTACTTCCATCTCAGGTTTGTTGTTTTGGAGCTTGTTTATGTGTCCCTACAACTAAATATTTAACTGACATCAAGGGTTTTAGACCTCTGTAGAGGTTGTGTAGGTTTCTTACAACAATACAACCCCCCTTCTTCGCTTGCCAACCCCAGTATAGTTGACTTTTTGAGTGCCTACAGGGGGGTGGGAGCCATTAGCATAGTATCAAAACATAACTACAACTCTTGGAAGGAAGATAATGAATTTGGAATGGGGTTGAAGGAATCCCTAAAGACAGTGATTGTGGGTGTGTCCCTATAGTAAAAAATACTGCAACTAGAAGGACTGCAATAAAGAAACAATTAGATTCCACCAAGGAGAAGGATAACAGAGGTTATAGATACAGAAGAATCACAAAGAATAGATGAGGTAGTGGAGGTCCTAAGGGAGTGCGAGAAAGAATGGATGCAAAACAAGGTGGAATGAGAAGAGGTAGCACACAAGAAGATATTGACAGTGAAAATGAAGGAGTAGATATGGCAGGTCATGAAGGTGAAATTTTTATGGAGATAGATTTAGAAGAAAGACAACTAATAAAATTTATTTTTAACATTGAAAAAGGAACAAGGATGGAATTACAAAGCTTCTTATAAATTTTAGAACTAGACGAGTTAATAGATTGGATAATAGAAATGGAGGAATACTTTGAATATGATGAAGTAGAGGACCCCAAAAGAGTGAAGGTTTCCCAAAATAATTGAAAGGTCATGCAATAATTTGGTGGAAAGAGGTGGAGGCTAAGAGAAGAATACATGGCAGGAATAAGAACACCTGATGGGATCAGATGGTGAGTGAGATGAAGACTAACTTTCTACTTGGTGATTACCAACTTGAACTTCTCAAGAAATTGTATTTAATTTAGGGCAACGAGAGTTAAGTGTAAAGATTTATAAAACTTCCATAATTTTGGGTCATAATGAATTAGACCATAGAAGACTGGCTAGATATGTTAATGGATTGATACTGAATATTCAAGATGAGTTGAGCATGGTAAGGCTACAAACTGTTGTATTAGTATGCTCTAAAGGTAGAGGAAAAATTCACAAAAAAGTAAGGGACGACAAAAAATAGAGGTGGATTTAGCAAAGGTGAAGGACAAAAATAGAAAAATTACAACCATAGTAAGGAGGCCAACCCTTATAAAATTCAAAAGTAGAGATAAAAAAAGAGAAAGACCATACTCTATGAGAGGTAGTAGTGGATATGGAAGAGGTAATGTTAGAGGCTTCCAAGGTACATGTTTTACATGTGGACAATCAATCCATATATTTTATGAATGCCCACAATGCAAGACAAGGATAAAAGAGAATTGAGGCTATAAGTGCACATATAGCCAAAAGAGATACACAATCTATATGGTATGTTAGTCAACTAGATGAACTTGAGAGGGGAGGAGCACTTATGATGAAGAGGACATTATTTCCGCTAACCAAAAGAGAAGATAAACCTATATCCAAATAAAATATTTGTTTAGGACAATATGCAAGGTAGGTGGAAAATGTTGCAAGGTCATAATAAATAGTTGGATCACTGACAATTTATTTTTATTTGAAATGGTGGATAAGTTGGGGTTAAAAATGACAACTCACTGTATCCCTTACAAGGTTTCATGGTTACAAAAAGAGCACCAAGTCCTGGTTTATAAACAATTCCTAGTGAGTTTTTGAATAGACACTTATGAAGATGTAGTGTGGTGTGATATCATGTGTATAGACATATGCCATTTACTCTTAAAGAGATCATGGTGGTTTGACCAAAAGGGAATCCACATGATGAGAGAGAAAACACTTACACTTTGGAAAAGAATAGAAGAAATCATACTCTTACACCATTGGTAACTAAGGACGTTGTTATTGTCTGGAAAATAATTTTTGAAGGAGATTAAGGGGGGAAACTATGTTTTATAGTAGTCCCCAAGATGCTACAAATAGATGAAAAATTTGACAAAAAGTGAAATTCCTTTAGAAGTAAAGGGGTTGCTTGAAGAATTTGATGAAATTGTGTTAAAGGAGTTACCTGAGGGACTACCAACTGTGAGGAGCATTAACCATGAAGTTGGTTTTGATTCTAGGGGAAAGTTTACCTAACAAGGCTACATATAGATTAACACTAACAAAAATGAAGAGGTGAAAAAATAAGTGCAACAAATATTAGAAAGAGGACTGATTAGAGAAAGCCTTAGTCCATGTGAAGTAATAGTTGTGTTAGCACCAAAAAAGGATGGTGAATAGAAGATTTGCATAGACTCGAGATCCATAAAAAAATAACTATCAAGAATCAATTTCCTTTACCAAGAATGGATGATCTCATGGATTGCTTGTGAAAGGCTAAATATTTTACTCAAATTGATTTAAAAAGTGAGTATCACCAAGTTAGGATAAGAGAGGGTGATGAATGAAAGAATAATTTTAAGACCAAGAAAGGGTTGTATGAGTGGTTAGTAATTCCCTTCACATTAACAAACACTCCTAGCACATTTATGTAGTTGATGAACGAAGTATTGAAAATATTTTAAAGGAAAATTGTGATTATTTATCTTGATGATATTTTGATTTTTAGCAGTAACAAGGAAAAATATTATTGTATATTATCCAATTCTTGCAAAGGCTTAAGGAGGATTTTTTTGGGTGAATTTGAAGAAGTACAAATTTATGAAGGAGAAACTAGTTTATTTGGGATATGTTATCTTACCACAAGGGCATCAAATGGATGTAGATTTAAGGTATGTTCTATAATTGAATGACCTGTAGCTAGAAGTGTGCATGAAGTTTAGAGTTTCCATGGTTTGGATAGATTTTACCACATGTTTATTCAAAATTTTAGTGGGATATGTGCACCCATAGTTAAAACCATAAGATGAGATAAAAAGGAGTTTAAGTGGAAAACAATAGTAGATAGTTTTTTTGTGATTTGGAAGAAGATCACGAAGGAACTCATTTTGGCACTACTTGATTTTACAAAAGTATTTCAAGTAGATTGTGATACTAGTGGGATATCCATAGGAGTGGTTCTTAGCTCAATGAGCATACCTATTGTATATTTTACTAAGAATATTAACAATTCAAAGAAGAAGTATTTTGTTTATGATCAAAATTTTTATGACATAGTGTCATCGTTAAAGAAGTGAACATTATTTGCTTCCAAATGAGTTTTTGATTTTACATCAATCATAATTCATTGAAATTTATTAATAGTCAAGCCAAAGATAATCAATGACACATGAAGTGGGCTGAATTCTTACAAGGCTAATTTTTTTCCCTCAAGGATTGAAGTGGAATTTCACACAAAGCGGTGGATTCTTTGAGTAGGAGATAAATGTTGTTGATTGAAATGAGATTTGAAGTAGTTGGATTTGATGCTATGAAAGAGATATACATAAATTATTTAAACTTTAGGGATATATAGATCCTACTAGTGTGAATAGGACACCATGGATGGATTACTGTATATAAGATGGGCTTTTATTCAAAGGACAACATCTATATGCATACCTCAAGGATCGATGAGGAAAATTTAATAGGAGAAAAGCATTTTGGTGGTTTAGCTAGACATTTTGAAGTTGATAAGACCATGACATAGCTTAATGAAAGATATTATTGGCCAAGGATGAGGGTATAAATTATATATATATATATATATATATATAAAGTGAAATGTAGGAAAAGGGGATCCTAGGTTCTAAATGCAAAGAACCTAGGATGTAAGGGGCCTTTTCCCAGATTTCATTAGAATACGAACCACAAAGCCAAGAGATTGACTTTCAACCTCAATGGTGAGTCAATCAAACCTGTGTTGGTAAACTCTTTAAGGCCTTAGGATGATTAGGGATGACTTTAAATGATGAAACTAATTGAGCTATATTACCTAATATGTAAAATCTAGATTGTTGAAGATAAACATATTATAATAGTTCACTTTGTAGGTAGATTTGGGAGGTATCAGAGAGAAAGTACCTGTCACCAAAAGCTGATTTTGGTATGTGAAGGAGGATTGGTTCACCTTGGGTGAATGGGTCTTAGATAGGGCTTCCAAAAATACTTTCTACAGTCTTCTAGTGCTAGATGTGAGATTTTGTTTTGCACCTACAAAATTTTTCACAATGTCAAACAATGAATTTTGCAACTTAGTTTCTATGTCTTGACAACAATGATGACAAAAAATGCAACAATGTAAAATCTCTTCAAGATCTCTTCAATCCTTCTTCAATTTGTAACCTGCACATACACAATGAGGGAAAAATGATTGTGTCATATAGGGGTTTTCCTCAGTCAAACCCTGTGAATAGTGTTCTCACTTTCACAATGGCAATGCCAATGATAAAAACCTTAATGGAAAGGAAGGAAATGATGAATCAACAATTTGCTACAACTCACTACCCTTCAAAGGCTTCCTTGAAGAACTGCAAAAATACACATCTCTTTAAGGGAATTGGATCTTGCTTGCTTGATTTTATTGAATGCTTGAATGCATGAAGACCTACAATACTTGTTAGCCTTCGCAAGATAGTTGACATGAACACACACAAACTTTGACATGATGTTAGGATCTTGATTGCAACTACAAATGATTGATAATTCTACTCTTGAATGATATTGACAATAATATTCACTTTTGAATGCTAGATCATGTTGCTTAGATTTCAAATGATAAAATAACTATGTATTTATAAGTGTTTATCTAATTTCTCAAAAAATAGATTCCCAAAGCCAACACATACAATTTGAATTTTGACCATTAAAATGCTGCCAAAAACATATTTTAATTTGGGTCCTGGCTCATAAAGGGGACCCATTAGCCTATGGGCTATGGGTCCTAACCTATATTTCCAAGACACACATAATCCATGGAAATTTAATTATTAAATGCATTTATTTAATGTCGGTTCTCCTTTTGGGAAATAGTAAGAATAAGGCTTTGGAATACATAATTTGGAAAATTAGAAGCTTAATTAATTCCAATAAATTAAGGGACCCAAAAATAGTGTGAAATTTTAAAGTTATACAATTTTTTACACTACATTTAGCCCCCATTTTAGTGAGAGTATGATCTTATGCTGAAACTCACACTAAAGTAGAGAAATTTATGTCAAGGGAGGTCCAATTGTACAATTGTTGGAAAGATAATATGAAAAATGACCAAGGAGAGTGACCAAGCCCCCAAGAGCTATGATCTCATGAAAAACCAACATAGGCACTAAATAACACACACATGTGTAGCAGTGATACAAGGTACACAAACATTTAATGTCAAAGCTAATGCAAAAAAAGAAAAAAGATGGACTAGAAAGTTGTATTATGCTATGTGTCCATAACATACTCACAAGGGCTAGTGAAGTCCGATATTCACTAGGTGAGACCCCAAGGAAAAAATGAGAAACACACACTAGGTCTAAAATGTGTGCACTCATAAAAAAAGGTGGGAAGGACACACCAAGTCTCTCTGGGTGTGTACCCACATAAAGGTGGCATAGATGGGAAGGACACACCATGTCTATAGGTGTGTACCCATTTTTCAATCCATATCAAAAGTTATGCTCCTTGATAAATTTGATAAAGTGCCACAAATGATCATTGCTTCACAAGGCTAGAAATTTTCATTATGCTAGACACTCATCCAAAATAAAATTACTTGACAAGGATAGCAAGTTGTATCATGCTAAACACTCATGGAATATAATGGCACCACTAGCAAGCAAGTTGTATTATGCTCGGTGGCCATGATTATGACAAGGAAAACAATCAAAATAATCAAAGGGGTTTTACTTAATGCATTTAAGATCACACCTTAGGGAACATCACACTTCACATCACTACCAAGAGAGGACTAGTCAAGGAATAAAAGATTCATGCCTTAGGGAATACAAACCATAATATTACCACCAAGAGGAATATCATATGCCAAGAAAGGTCATGCTCTTAAGATATTAAGCCTAACATCACCACAAAGAAGAAACATCACATAAATTACGAAGACCACACTTTGATTAGTATGATCACACTTCCTAGGAGATGTATTCCATCATCACTAAGAAGGGAACATGCAAAAAATAAGTGTGGGACTATATGCCCCCCTTTAAAATGTTAGTGTACTCGCTAAACTAAAATTTTAAGGAGATAAAAAGGAATCTCAATAATAAATTCACCTATGACAAGGCTACCTAACCCCTTGCTCCCCAAGTGTAGGACAAGGATGAGCCAAGGTAAAGTATTTTATGATACTCCTTGCAATATAAAAGATAATTATGCATAAAGTTGAATACATGTGGTAGTGAGCATGCTATAATTCTACAACTATCACATGGAAAGGAGTAAAGTAAACAATTTTTATTTCATTATATGATCATATTGACTTGCAAAAGGATCAAATTATTTCAATACCTTCTTTAAAGCATCACATTCATCAGTAAGATTCTCGAGTGTTCTATGATATGTATAGTAAGACATGTTTGTACTTTTTCCTTTCTTATTTTCTCATATAGGTGGTAATGTAATCAACCATAGGATGATAAATTTATGTAAGTTTCATTCAGTCTCAATTATAGTATGTAAAAATGACAGCTTTTTAAGTTTATAGGGCTTATGTTTCTTACTTGATTGAGCAATGGTTTGATGTGAGGGAAAGGATATTGATATCCTAATCCCTTAGTTTTTTCTGATGGTGTTTGTTCTAGAAATTTATGAATCACATTCTCATTCCTTATGTCACATCCTTGCTTTGTCAAAATTGTAAAACCTTGGCCATAACACTACTCTAGGTTAATGCATGTGTTGATGACTTTGTTCACATAGGATGGAGTGGTAGAAATATAATGTCTTCATTATGAATAGATTCCTCTATGGTTGGTGGTTGAGATTTGTTTTGTGATTCAAATTTAGGATGTAAAGTTTGAACATGTCAAGTGGTGGAATTATAGGAGGTTTCAGTTGTTGACATGGACTATTAGGCCATTGCATGAAGGGGTAAAAGGTTGCATTTTGATAGGAGGCTGGGAAGCAATCACATTCTTGGAGGCTGCAGGAATCAATACACTTTTTGCTGCGGAAACCACAGATTCCGTGCTAGCCTTGACATAGACCTCCTTGGTGAAATTTTGTTCCACCCTAACCTATAGGAACTCTATCTTTTCTAAGTTCCCCTGGTTCTCCTGCCAACCTCACTATCTTGTCAAGTTTGCAACTACCAAGCCAAATCTTGGTGCTATGACTCCTTTCCTTCTTAGCCTTTTATCCATCCAAAAGACTAATCCTCCCTCAATACATGAATGAATCTTGCAAGGGTGAGGGAATGTTTTCCAAAACTCCAAAACAACCTCCTAGGGTTTCTGGAACTTCACTTAGACTCCATCTTACCAACACTTGCATGAAGCCTATTCCAAAGGTTTTGCTCTTGAGCCACTATTTGGTCTCTGAACAGGGGTAAATTGCTTTTCCCTCTTAAACCCACCAAAGAAACGTGGTTCTTGGCTTAGGAAATTTGTTTCCCTTGTCTACAGCTTCAATATTTCTAGGGTCTTGGCTCTATCCAAGCCGTTCTTTGCCCTCATGCAAACACTACCCAGAAAACTAGGGTTTCTAATTGTCCAGAACCAGTTTTAGGACTGGTGAAAAGTTCTCCTCCTAAACGGATTGCTGGGCTCTCCTCCTTGGTACCACACGTGGCCAAGACCTTCCCCTAAATTCTCCAAAAATAATTTTTGAAAATATTTTCTCCCCTGCAAGTTATCAACGCTGTTCTGCAGCCTTTCCTAGCCGGGCTCTTCACTGGCTCGCCTAGGGCAAGACTTTTCTCATAACTCCTGCAACCAAAGAAAACCTAACACCTACCACTAAAATATGTACAGATATGGAGCCTGACCACGTTCCCAACAATTCCATACTTCCAGGTACAGAGGGAATGCAGCCTAGAACTCCATTTTTACACAGTTCCAGTCAAAACAGCAAATAAGGGAAAAACACAGAATTTACAAGAATGTGTGAAAATGATGAAACAGCTATCAAATGTGCCTTAACAGAACTTCTAGAGGCTTCTCTACATGCTAAAAAAACTTACAAAATGCCTCTTTTAATTCATTTAACTGCTGTCTTGCAAACAAGAACAGAAAAACACAGAAAATAAGACAAGAAAGTTGTTTTCTTTAATTTCTGGAAAAACAGTCCGTACAAAGAACTTATAACCCACCAAAAAGGTCGTGGAATGCCTTAAATATTCCTTCCCAACAATTTAGGTTCTTGGGTCGAGGCTTAAATGACCTAAAAATGCCTTTTTGTAAAACCCGCTGTGTTTTCAGACATTTAACAATTTTTCACTATTTAGCAAAGTGAGCCTCTAAACTCATTGGAAACTTGACACCCTCTTTTCCAAAGACCAAAAACAACCCTAAGCACCTAAAATAATGGTCAAAATGACCTTATGATAGCACCACAAAATTAAATAACTCAAAAACAAAATAATCCTTTGCCTGGTGCTCCTGCACCATTCTCCCCCTCTCAGCACAAACAACTAAGGAAGTTTGGGAGAGATCAGAGACATATCAATGCCTTGCTTCTTAAAATCTGCTTCTTCTACCCAGGTAGCTTCAGATTCATGCTTATCCTTCCATTTAACAAGATGCTCCATGTACACCTTGTGCCTTGTAGTCTTTTTCACTCTTGACTCCAAGATCTTTTCTGCTTGCAGCTTGTCTAGAGTTGGTATGGACATGTTGCTGATGTCCTTGAAGACCTCCTTACTGTCCTGATCTAGATCCTTGACTATCCCTTTATACTTGATCAGATCAGCAACATTGAAAACTGGAGAGATTCCCAAGTCTGCTGGTAACTCCACCTTGTATGCATTCTTGCCATATTTGGCCAATACCTTGCATGGACCCACTCTTTTCATCTGTAACTTGGTTGCCATGCCCTTCTGCAATCTGGATTTATTGAGGTGAACCATCACATAATCACCTACTTGAAACTGTACATCTCTCTTTGACTCATCAACTTTATCCTTCAATTTTTGTGTTGCTGCAGTAACTATTTTCTTAACCTGCTCATGAATCTCCTTCATGGTTTGAGTGAAGTCTTCTGCATGTCCACTCCTATTCTCCATTGATCCAAGGTCTCTAAGTTCACAAATACCTCTTGGGTGCATCCCATACACAACCTCAAAAGGACTTTTTCCTGTAGTTCTATTGACACTATCATTATAAGCATATTCAGCTTGAGAAATCACCATATCCCAGGTCTGTCCATATTCCTTGGTTAGACACCTTAAAAGATTACCTAGCACTCTGTTAACCACCTCTGTTTGACCATCGGTCTGAGGATGGTAAGCTGATCCAAATGATAGATTTGTACCCAATCTGCTCCATAGAGTTTTCCAAAAATGACTCATGAACTTCACATCCCTGTCTGATACAATGCTCAATGGCAATCCATGGATTCTTACAACTTCCCTGAAGAAAAGATGGGCTATGTAACTTGCATCATGTGTAGTCTTGCATGGAATAAAATGACTCATCTTACTAAATCTATCTACCACAACATAAATACTGTCAAAACCAGTCTTGGTCTTAGGAAGACCTACCACAAAATCCATGCTCACACACTCCCATGGTCTGTTTGGAATGGGTAAAGGTTGATACAAACCAGCATTGCTAGCTCCCCCTTTAGCTTTCATGCAAACAACACACTGTTCCACATACTTTCTGACATCTCTTGCTAACTTAGGCCAGTAATAGAATCTTTGAACTAGCTCTAAAGTTTTATTAATACCAAAATGCCCACTAAGACTGCCATTATGTTTTTCTTGAATCAAATTTTCTCTCATTGATCCTCTTGGAACACATAACTGATTACCCTTAAATAACAGTCCATTTTGTAGTGTATACTCAGCAAACTGACTATGAAAATGATTCTCAAAATTAGAACATACCTTGTAGGCTTCTGAAAAGTCTTCATCCTCACCATAGAGATCTTTAAAACTCTCCAATCCAATGCTTTTCAGCTGTATCTCTTGGACTGTCAGCAACCTTCTACTTAATGCATCTGCAACCTTATTCATTTGTCCCTTTTTGTGCTTGATGGTAAAAGTGAAAGCTTGGATGTATTCCATCCATTTCAAATGTCTATTACTCAGCTTCTCTTGGGTGTTGATGTAACTAAGTGCCTGGTTATCCGTAAAAACCACAAACTCTTTAGGTAACAAATAATGCCTCCACTTCCTAAGGGACTGCACTAAAGCATATAATTCTAGATCATAGGTAGAGTACTTTTGCTTGGCTTCATTGAGCTTTTCACTAAAGAAGGCTACAGGCCTACCTTCTTGACTAAGTACTCCTCCTACAGCTACTCCACTTGCATCACACTCAACTGTGAACAACTTGTCAAAACTAGGCAACAATAGAATAGGTTGGGTTGCCACCTCTTGTTTCAGTTTTTCAAAACCTTTATCAGCCTCTTGAGTCCATTTAAACTTTATTTTTAAACCACCTTTAATAGTGTCTAGCACTGGTGCACATATACCACTGAAATTCCTTATGAATTTTCTATAAAACTGAGCTAAACCATGAAAACTCCTTACCTCTGTTGCTGTGGTTGGTGTGGGCCAGTTTAGGATGGCTTCCACCTTGCTTGGATCCATCTTCAACGTTCCTTGGGATACTACAAAGCCTAGATACACAAGCTCTTGTTTGAAGAACTCACACTTCTCAAGATTAATGGCCAATTGTTCTTCTTGCAGCCTTTTAAGTACCATCTCCACATGCTTCAAATGTTCTTCTGCTGTCTTACTGAAAATCAGTATGTCATCAAGATAGACTACTACAAAGATCCCTGTAAAATCCTTAAGCACTTCATTCATTAGTCTCATGAACGTGCTAGGGGCATTTGAGAGGCCAAATGGCATCACTTTCCACTCATACAAGCCATCATTTGTCTTAAAAGTTGTCTTCCATTCATCACCCTCCTTAATTCTGATTTGATGATACCCGCTCTTAAGATCCAGCTTGGTGAAGAATTTTGCACCTCCAAGACAATCCATCAAGTCTTCAATTCTAGGAATAGGAAACCTATACCTAATTGTGATTCTATTAATTGCTCTAGAATCAGTGCATAATCTCCACTTACCTCCTTTTTTTGTTGCCAAAACAACTGGGACTGCACATGGGCTGATGCTCTTTTGAATCAATCCTTGATTCAACAATTCTTCCACTTGCCTAGCCACCTCTTGGTTCTGCTCAGGTGTAAGCTTGTATGCTGCTTTGTTAGGCAATGAGGCTCCAGGTATAAAGTCAATTTGATGACTTATTGCTCTCTTGGGTGGTAAAGTTGATGGTGTTCCATCACTGACTATGCTCTTGTATTTGTCAAGCAAGTTTTGGACTGCTGCTGGTAACACTGTCCTTTCAGCCTTTTCTTCCTCTTTGGACTGCATCATAACCACATATCCTTCATTCCCTTGGTGTAGGTCCTTAAGGAACTCCTTGCCACTACTCAACATAATGTTGGGTACCTTTGACTGTCCTTCATCTTCCTCAATCAATGACTGCAGTTTGAAGGTTCTTCCATCCTTCTTGAATGAAATGGTGTTCTCTTTCCCATCATAAACAACACTTCTATCATATTGCCAAGGTCTGCCCAGTAGTAGATGACATGCATCCATGGGTAATACATCACAAACCAGCTTGTCTTTATAGCCTCCAATTGAAAATTCTACTGTGACCTGCTCATTCACCAAAACACTCTGCCCTTTATTCAGCCATGTGACCTTGTAGGGGTTATTATGGGGTACTTTCTCCAATTTTAGCTTTGTTACTGCCTCCTCAGAGATGATATTATCTGTAGAACCAGAATCTACAATGACCTTGCATACCTTTCCCAATATCTTGCACCTTGCTCTAAACAAAGCTCTCCTTTGCTTGGGTTCTTCCTTGACTGGTTGTCTGATCAACACTCTATTAAACATCAGATTTTCACCTACTTCTGATTCTATTTGACTGATCTCAGGTGATTTGACACTCATGGTGTCCTCTTGTGCGTAAGCTACTCTTTTCTCATTGCTAGATGAAGCTTTCTCTGGGCACCTATAAGCTGGATGACCTAGCTGATTACAGTGATAACATTTCATGGTGGCAAAGTAAGAGTTACTTCTGCCTGCTCCTCTTCCTCTGTTTGAACCTCCTTGAGGTCCTCTTCCTCTATTAAATCCTCCTCTTGAAGATGTTTCACCTCCATGCTCAGCAAGCTTGGATTCACCTTGGGTTCTTTGATCATTACCTCTTCCTTGGTAACCACCACGCTGTCCTCTTTGATCTCTGCCTTTGCCTCTGCCTTTAGAAGACTGATCATGCTTCCTCTTGTTCCTTTCTTCAATCTTGATAGCCAACTGATAACATTGGTGTACTGTTTTAGGACTCAAAAGAGCCATCTCTTCTTGGATGTTCCACTTCAAACCATTGAGGTACCTAGCCACTTTTAGGCTCTCATCTTCTGCCACATTAGATCTTAAACAAAGCTTTTGGAACTCTTCAGTATAGGTGTTGACATCTTGGTCTTTCTGTCTTAAACTTTGCCTCTTCTTGTGCAACTGAATCTCATAGTCATCTGGCATGTAGGCTTCCTTTACCTTAGCAACCATTCCTTTCCAAGTTGAAATGGGCTGCTTACCTTCTTTTTCCCTTTCAGTCTGAACAAACTTCCACCATGTCAAAGCTGATCCTCTCAACCTTGATTTAGCTACCTTCACCTTCTGTGCTTCAGTTACTCCATCACACTCAAAGTGATTCTCCATGCCTTCTATCCAATCCATGACCAAATCAGGATCCATCTTTCCACTAAACAGTGGTATACCCTCAAGTCCTTTTCCACTCAATGCTTTCAATGCCTTCAAGAAAGGCTCCTCCTCCAAAACGGGGTCAGGTTCAGGGACTTTGTCCTCCTCTGCAACCTCTTCTTCTTTTGGCACTTTTCCTTCTAGTTTCACCTGGTTCAGTGCTGCTTCAAGCTGCTCTATCCTTTCCTTTAGAGATTTGTTATCCTCTTCTTGCTCTTCAACCATCTTGGCTAACTGTACATTTGTCACCATCTTGGGCGGTTCACTTGACTCAACTTCCTCTGACATATAAGCTGCTACTTTCCCAAATCTTTCACTTGCTCTGATACCAATCTGATAGGGAGGCTACAGGAAGCAATCACAGATTCCTGGAAGCTGCAGGAATCAGTTACACTATTTTCAGATGCTGCAGGAAACAGTCACAGTTTCCTGTGCTAGGCCTTGACATAGACCTCCTTGGTGAAATTTCTGTTCCACCCTAACCTATAGGAACTCTATCTTTTCTAAGTTCCCCTGGTTCTCCTGCCAACCTCACTATCTTGTCAAGTTTGCAACTACCAAGCCAAATCTTGGTGCTATGACTCCTTTCCTTCTTAGCCTTTTATCCATCCAAAAGACTAATCCTCCCTCAATACATGAATGAATCTTGCAGGGGTGAGGGAATGTTTCCAAAACTCCAAAACAACCTCCTAGGGTTTCTGGAACTTCACTTAGACTCCATCTTACCAACACTTGCATGAAGCCTATTCCAAAGGTTTTGCTCTTGAGCCACTATTTGGTCTCTGAACAGGGGTAAATTGCTTTTCCCTCTTAAACCCACCAAAGAAACATGGTTCTTGGCTTAGGAAATTTGTTTCCCTTGTCTACAGCTTCAAGATTTCTAGGGTCTTGGCTCTATCCAAGCCGTTCTTTGCCCTCATGCAAACACTACCCAGAAAACTAGGGTTTCTAATTGTCCAGAACCAGTTTTAGGACTGGTGAAAAGTTCTCCTCCTAAACGGATTGCTGGGCTCTCCTCCTTGGTACCACACATGGCCAAGACCTTCCCCTAAATTCTCCAAAAATAATTTTTTGAAAATCTTTTCTCCCCTGCAAGTTATCAATGCTGTTCTGCAGCCTTTCCTAGCCGGGCTCTTCACTGGCTCGCCTAGGGCAAGACTTTTCTCATAACTCCTGCAACCAAAGAAAACCTAACACCTACCACTAAAATATGTACAGATATGGAGCCTGACCACGTTCCCAACAATTCCATACTTCCAGGTACAGAGGGAATGCAGCCTAGAACTCCATTTTTACACAGTTCCAGTCAAAACAGCAAATAAGGGAAAAACACAGAATTTACAAGAATGTGTGAAAATGATGAAACAGCTATCAAATGTGCCTTAACAGAACTTCTAGAGGCTTCTCTACATGCTAAAAAAACTTACAAAATTCCTCTTTTAATTCATTTAACTGCTGTCTTGCAAACAAGAACAGAAAAACACAGAAAATAAGACAAGAAAGCTGTTTTCTTTAATTTCTGGAAAAACAGTCCGTACAAAGAACTTCTAACTCACCAAATAGGTCGTGGAATACCTTAAATATGCCTTCCCAACAATTTAGGCTCTTGGGTCGAGGCTTAAATGACCTAAAAATGTCTTTTTGTAAAACCCGCTGTGTTTTCAGACATTTTACAATTTTTCACTATTTAACAAAGTGAGCCTCTAAAACTCATTGGAAACTTGACACCCTCTTTTCCAAAGACCAAAAACAACCCTAAGCACCTAAAATAATGGTCAAAATGACCTTATGATAGCACCACAAAATTAAATAACTCAAAAACAAAATAATCCTTTGCCTGGTGCTCCTGCCTAATTTTGCTCAAGTTTATGCAAATAGTTTTGTTTGTCTTCACCCAATATATATACTTCATGAAGACATTTATTAGGAGGCGAAGGATCATGAATAGTCTCAATTGCATTAGGATCATCACCAAACACACAACTTGAAACATCAACCAAAGATTTCAAGGACATCCACACTTTACCAAAACAGATATCCATGATGGAATTTTTCCAATTCTATTTAAAATGCAAGAATATAATAATATTAATGCTATTTGAGAAAATTGAAATGCAACTTTCAGATCTGAAATATGATAATTGACTAATTTAAGATGCAAAGACCTGAAAATGATTACTTTTCAATAGAATTTTTGATTCTAAATAATGCACTTTCTTTTTACTAAATGAACTAAATGTAAAATACTTCAGGATATGCAGTTTTTGAAACAATACTAGAGATCTGCAAGTATAAGCAATTTGAGTAGACAAAGATAGAAATGTGTGCAAAAATTTGTAGAAGCACTTTTATAAGGACATGGTCGCCCAAGGGTGAATGAGTCTTTGTATAGAGTTCTAAAAAATTAAAAAACTAAGTGTTTAAGTTACTCTTTATGATTACTATTTCTGATTGCAAAGTGATTCTATAGTGATTGTTTTTCCTAGAATTTTTTTATGAAATGCAAGTACAATGTATGATAATGTGTGGGGAAAAGTGACAATATTGAGTGTAATTTTGAATGAATTTATGATCTAATTGACTGAAACACAAACTAATGCAAACTAAGATTCAAAATTTATGCAATATTTTTTTTATTTTTACAAGTCTTAATGATACAAATATGCAAGATTTAACCCTAAATGAAGAATGAAAAACACAATGATGCAAAACCTAGATATAGGGTTAAAAGCTTCCAAATTAGAAAGTTAAGATCTCAAATGATAGGTTCACCAAAATGAAATGTAGGAAATGGGGATCCTAGGTCCTAAATGCAAAGAACCTAGGATGTAAGGGGATTTTTCCCATATTTCATTAGAATGCCAATCACAAAGCCAAGAGATTGATTTTCAACCTAAATGGTGAGTCAATCAAACCTAGGTTGGTAAATTATTTAGGGCCTTAGGATGATTAGGAATGATGTGGAATGATGAAACTAATTGAGCTACATGACTTAATATGTAAAATGCAGATTCCTAAAGATAAATAGGCTGTAATAACACTTTGCAGGAAAATCTAGGAGATGTCAAAGAGCATGTACCTATCACCAAAATTTGATTCTGGTATGTGTAGAAGGACTAGTTTTCCCCTGGGTGAATGGGTCTTAGATAGGGCTTCCAAAAATACTTTTTACAGTCCTCTGGTGCTAGATCTGAGATGTTGTTTTCCACCTACAAATTTGTCAAAATGTTGAAAATAAATTTTGCAACTTAGTTTCCATGTATTGAAAATAATGATGGCAATAAATGCAACAATGCAAAATTGCTTTTCAAGATCTCTTCAATCCTTCTTCAATCTATAACTTGCACATACACAAAGAGGGGAAAATGTTTGTGCCATATAGGGGTTTTCCTCAGTCAAATCCTATGAATAGTGTTCCCACTTTCATAATGGCAATGCCAATGATAAAAACCTTAATGGAAAGGAAGAAAATGATGAATGAACAAATTGTTGCAACTCACCACCCTTGAATGGATTCCTTGAAGGAATTCAGACATACACATCTCTTCAAGGGAATTGGATCTTGCTTGCTTTATTTTATTGAATGCTTGAATGCATGAAGACCTACAACACTTTTTAGCCTTCACAAGACAATGTAAACACACAAACTTTGACATGATGTTAGGATATTGATTACTATTACAAATGACTAATAATGTTGCTCTTGACAATAATATTCACTCTTGAATGCTAGATCATGTTGCTTAGATTTCAAAAGATAAAATAACTATGTATTTATAGGTGTTTATCTAATTTTTCAAAAATTAGATTCCAAAATCCGACACTTACAATTTGAATTTTGATCATTGAAATGCTGCCGAAAACATATTTTAATTTGGGTCTTGGTTCATAAAGGGGACCCATTCACCCATGTACGAATGGGTCCTAGCTTATATTTCTAGGACACATATAATCAATGGTAGTTTAATTATTAAATACATTTATTTAATGTTGGTTCTCCTTTTGGAAAACAGTAAGAATAAGGCTTTGGAATGCACAATATGGAAAATTAGAATCTTAATTAAGTCTAATAAATTAAGGGACCCAAATATAGTGTGAAATTGTAAAGGTATACAATTTTCTAGACTACATAAAGATGCCAATTTTGTCAATATGCCAAAGGAGGGAGTGAAAATATAGGACTATATTAGCCATTACCCATACCAAAAAAACCATGGGACGATATAAGCATGGATTTTGTGCTTGGATTACCAAGAATGCAATGTGCTAAGGATTCTATTTTTGTGGTTGTTGATAGATTGTAAATGACTATATTTTCTAAGTTAAATGCAATAAAATATTACTACTTTAAAAATATTTTATTTCTTAGGCTGTGTATATTCTTGTGAATGATAATATTTACAATTTTTTTACTCAAGAATGTGGTCATTTTATTAGCATGATCTTTTGGGTACTTTGTAATTTGGTATTGTGTGGAAAAAATGGATAGCATCATATATTTCTATTATTCCTTCATCATATATTTATGTTCTTCTTATAGCATATATTTATATTATTTTTAAAATATATATTTATGTTATTACTACAACATGTGACTTTGCATATGCAACATAGTTTATGTTCCCACAACAAAAAATTGTTACCTATAGCTTAATTTTGTTGGTCAACTTTTTTATGCGTACCTATAGCTAAATGTTTAACCAATAGCAAGGGTTTTAGACCTTTGCAAAAGGCTGTGTGGGTTTCTTAAATAGTAGCACAACAATAAATTTCATTGTTCTTGAGACTTTGAAAATTCTAGAACACCATCTAAATCTCATAACCAAATAATATTGAGTGGAAACTAAATTCATCAGGTACAAAAGGAAACAAAAAAATTAAGAAAATAGTGTGAACTATTTTGCACACTACTTTTGATTTGAACCTCAAAGAAGAAAAAACATGCATATTTGGTTATAGATGCATGAACACATTAATATTGGATGAGAATAATAATAAAATATCTTAAAAAAGACATAAAAGTAGCACCTTTCGAACTAGAAATCATAAAATTGCAAGTAAATACAATCACCACTTTGAACTCCTTGTGAAGTGCACTATAGTAGATTTTCCTGTATATGTATTAACCACTATAGAGGAGCAAAAACATAAGAAAAATATTAAGGATTTACATTACAAGAAAAATGAAAGAGAAATTGCATTAACATCATTTGTCTTCAATTACATTCAATACATAGACTTTATAAAAGACCATTATTCTCCTATTATGGGAATAACTTCCCATACAACTAACTAACATAATTTAATTAATTTATTATATTTAAACCTTAATTTCCTAACAACCCCTCCTTAAGGTTTACATTATGAAAAAAAGAAAACAAAAATACCAGCATCAACCTAAACTTTCATGTTTAGGCATATGTCCTTATTATCCAACTTTGCATTACCATCAACCCAAACTCCTTTGTCTAGGAATGTCCTGATTTTCCAACTCTACAACAACATCAATCCAAACTCTTTTGTCTAGGAAAATGTCATGATTATCCAACTTTGCATCAACATCAACCCAAAATCCTCATGTTTGGGAAAATGTTTTGACTATCCAACAATTACCTGTGAATCAAGACACACTTCATTATTCACATGAAAATCAACAATCGACACTCAACTATCCATAGATAGTTTGTGGATTAAACTATCCATAGACCAACAACTCTCAAATTTTTGGATTCAATTATTCACAACCCAACAGGTCATTGCATGCATCTTCTTACTCCTAAAGGGACTAGAGATGAAAAAAATGCTTCTCATGCAAGGCATCATCTCTAAGAAAGAATATAGCTCAAGATGATGAAGATCCTCCTACCTCTAACACCTCTAGCCTTTGATCCCACTTGTTTAATCCTTAGAGAAGATATTCATCTTTATTGTCATTCTGATGAGATTCTTAATCATGCATTGCAACATTACATTTTCCTACCTTTGTTTTAGTAGCAATTAAAGCATTATCTATCTTTAACTTACCATCAATAAGATCTCTAGCATATTGAGTGTAATTCAATAAAATGTTTTCTCTTTCATTACAATAGGAGCATTTTAAATTCTTCTTTCCATTGAAACATTGGTCTTCTTTTTTAAAAAACACATCAATTTCCTTAGTAATTGAGTGAGTTTTAGTTACTCTTTCCTTTTCATCAATTAAGTGAGATATCACATTTTTTAAGCTTAGACTTGGATTCCTTTTTTCCTAAAGATAATAGCTTCAAAACTTGAAGGCATACTATTTAATAAAAATAGCTTTGACATAATAATCATTAATTGTAAATTTTATTCTAGCAAGTTGATTAACAAGAGAATGAAATGTACTAATATGTTACACAATACCATCACCTTTTATTTTCAAACCAATTTTTTCTTCATTCCAATTTTAGCACTTGAAGTTTGTGAACCAAATAAAGAATTAAGGCTTTCCCATATTTGGTTTGAGGTTTTTGTCAAATTAGTATGATGTAAATATGTATTAGATAACCCAATAACAATCATTTTTGTAGCTTTATGATCATTTTCTACTCATTTTAACGCTTCATCTACATCTAGCAATTTTTTAATAGTTCCATTAACAATACTCCACATATATTTTTCTATTAAAACTAGTTGCACCTTGACTTGCCATTTATGAAATTCATGACCCTTAAACTTTAAAATAATATATTTCTTCATTTTAAATAAAGTCATTCTAATCACTTCTCGCTCCATTTTAATTTAAGAAAAAATGATATTAACTTTCTTATTATAAGGCAATAGAGAGGCCATTAATACTAATACATACCTTGATTTTAATAAAATAAACAAATGAATTTAGTTGTATTTTTTCTTAAAAAAATCCTTCACCAAAATCTACTTCTTCACATGCAAAAAGTTGAAGAGTTCGTTTCTTTGAATCATGAAAAAAATGGAACTACTTTTTCTAATCAAGGCATATTCTCCTCACAATAACTAAAATAAAATGAAAGGGATTAGAAAGGCTTTGGAAGTGGGTGCCTTTACATGGCAAGGGATTTCCTAAAGGCACAACAAACTTATATCGCTCTTTCACAACATAAGATCACATATTTCTCTACAAACTTCAACGCATGGTTATAGGGTTTCCTTGACCTACTTTGATCACAAATATAAGAGAAATATTAAGGATTTACATTAAAAAAATAATAATTAAAGAGGAATTTCATTATCATTATTTGTCTTTAATTACATTTAATACATTGGCTTTGTAAAGTCATTATTCTCTTGTTACGAGAATAACTTCTCACCCAACTAAGTAACCTAATAACTAATTTATTATATGTAAACCTTGATTTTTCAACAAATCATTGCAATATATATGAAGGTTCATAAGTAACTGAAATTTATATTTTATATTAACTTTTATATCCCACTTTGTGATACATGTCAAGAAATATTTCACATTATTTGATTCTAATATTTGTATCCTCCAAATAGACAAGAATTACATATATTAGGATCATGTTTGGGGAAATGTTTGGCATAAATTAGAATCTTAGTGACTCTAAGAATCACCATTTTAAGTATAGTATAGTTGGAAATGCTTCACTATTTGGAATTTAAAATTCACTTAAATGAATTTTTGAACAATGATCTAGGTCCAACATTAGACAAAACTAGACTAGATGAAATTATTCATAAATTCTTGAAGTTATTTATTATTATATATAGGATACAAAAGGAATAATAAGTGCAACATTGCAATTTGGTGATGCTACACATCTAACATCAAGTGCACCATATCATAAGCTCCCATTTAATTACAACAATGATATGACCTCTTTAGCCAACACATATTAAGATTTGATTGTTGATTTTTTTAACATGCCATAAAGGAGTAGTTGATGACACGTATTTTTCATCCAATTAATATTTAACTATTAGTACCATTAATAATAAGATTTAAAGTACATTGCTCATAAGTTTTTAAGTTGGTTATAAGTTTAATTTAAATTATTTTGAATAAATATCCCTCCCAAGTAAATGTTAAAGTATTATTTCCTTGCAATCTTAATATTGCATTTCATCTCCAAGGCCACAAAATCATAGAGAAATTTCAATGAAAACTTAAAGGTGTTTTTCTTCATGAGTGATTTTTTTTAGTAGTAGGTTATGAGAGGTGAATAGTGGGATAGAGTGACATTGTTCAATAATGGGTGATTTAGTTGAGATCTAGAACACCCAAATAGGATCTCCTTCATATTTACCTTACACTTTGTTAGCTTCATTAATCCTTGTTTAAAACCTAATTAGTGAGATTTATCTTTGTTCAAGAATTATATAAAATTAAATTCTTTACTATATATATTTCCTTATATGATCCATTATTTTTTACAAACATGCCTTTCTTCTTATTCTACATAGAATAGAAGACATATGCAGATTGATTTGAGGCTTGAGAGATGCCACAATAAATAATTTTCCTATATATGTTTATAAATATTTTGTAGATGTGAAGTATTTATTTTACTATACTATTGATTATTGTAACATACCCAATGCTTACTCAATAGTTTTCACCTAAGTTTTAACTCAAAAAGTGAATCACTCAAGTTTTCCAAAAATAGAGAAATTAAATTTTATTTTTCAATAACACATTTGCACATTGCATAATAATTTTCACATGTCATTGCATAATTGAAATAATATTACATAATTTCAAGTGAATAAAACTCATCTTTTCAAATACAGATTAAAAAAGATTCATGATCATATTCATCTACAAAATCATAAATCACAAGAGTTCATGGTCAAGGTGTCCCCATGCAGATCACACTTCTTCTATTTCACAAGTCTCGGTTGTTGTCTACAAGAGGGAGAGAATCACCCAAGCACTTTTCCTACAACCATGGACTTAGCGGTCTCCCACACCTCTTCCTAACTAGAAGTGGCCCTACCCTTTGACAAAGAGTTCTGTATGGAAACCTCTAATAATGCCTATCTGATTATTTGGTGTTGTGTCCTACATAATAAGTAGGGTCATACAACTATGGATACCTTCCAGCCATGCATGATACTATTGACTAGCTATGTAAATCTGGAGTTTAGTGAATCAAAAAAGTGTAAGCAACAAACTTTACACCTACTCTAGCCAAATGTTTGATATATATAATCAAATCCACTTTCTAAGAAGCAGTGTCATATGTTCACCCACCTCCTACTCAACTTGGAAACTCTATTGAATTGTGGTTAAATCTTCTTTTGGTTTTCCAAAAAGGCTAACTATCATGAAAAATATTTCATTCCAAATTAATCACACACTAATATTGATTTAATCGATCAAAAAGGTTAGACTCAATCTCTTGAATACCCTGTTACATACTTGTAACAACTTGGGTCTTGCAATTGCCTCTTATTCAAGTGTTCACCCTAACTCAAGGAAATAACCTATCCTTCTACTTTTAAGGGTTATAAGCTTTCAAGAACATAAGCCCTCTTCTCAAGGTTTAACTACCACACATAGGTATTCATAATATAATATCATTCAATATATAGTAGAGACAAATTACTTATAGTATGACATCAACCCTCTTGTTGAAAAGCAACATAAACTCATTCAAACAATATAAATATAACATTGTATTTTTAGGATATTATCATATTAACCTATTTTAGCTTCTCTTTGCTATGTTAATCAAGTAATATAATCAAGATAACTACTTATCATACCCTTCTGATTCCTTATTCATCTTATCTCTTGTATTTATAATATAGCTCTATACATAGATAATCTAGCTATTTGTACATGCACTCACATACTTTCTAATAGCATCAATATGAACACAATGAAAGCATAAGCAATTTCAAGCAATAGTAAAACTTAAATCTAGAATTAAAAAAGAGAAAGAGAAAGAGATATTTTAATCATGCCTGGATTAAAATAACTTGAATCAAATTTCCTACAACTTGCTTTAGATGTGCTAAATGGCCCGGCCTTAAACTATTGCCTCCTCTATCTTCAACTCTCCTCTCTGACATTGCTTCTCTCTCTTGCTTCTAAATGACAACAACTACTCAAATCAACCTTTCCTCACACTTAAGACAAATTGGAATATAGATTTCCAATGCACTTTCTCTCAAAGCAATAATATCCTCATAAACTTAACGAATATTCTATGATCTCCTTACTAAGTCTCAAATATATACAACTAATCAAAATAACAGAGTGAATGCATAAAATGAACAACCAAATAGTGAGTTGTTGCTCCTCTTTTATACTATAAATGGAAGAGAGGTTGATTCTTTAAAGAAATCTAAATTTGATGCCACTTCTCAAATTCTTGTCAGCCATGGAATCGACTCAACTCTTTTTGTTTGCCACATTTTGTATTTAGACTCAATCTAATTTGTTATTAAACCACGTTGAGATTGCAGAATTGACACAATGCAAATTTTGGTTGTGAAGATTTTAAAAAAAAATAACTTCATGCTTCCTTTTCCATGATCTGGCTGGGCACAACACCTTAGGTGGTTGTTAGTTTAAAACATAGAAAAAAGATTCTTACCATTGGCACATTAACATCAAATTCAAATGCAACTCAATCTCTTATTCCATCGCCCCATTTGTGGGTTGAAATATGTCTTTTTTGGTCAATCAAACATCTTTATATTGGTGTGACAATTTACCATCTATACATTGAATAATATGGTGCTTAGTTATCATGACTTGCAACAACTATATGAAAATAGTTATAAGTATTGCCTTAGTGTGGCATGGTTGCCACCAACACATACCTCATGTGGCATTCCTTGCCTTAAAATATGGCTACCATCGTGTCTTTAGAATAACATTAATATATATATTATAATATATTATATATATATATACATACATATATATATATATATACATATACATATATATACATATACACACACACATATATATATACTTATAGTAATCACTTATTTTATATATATGTATATTTATTTATAACAATCACTTAACTATTTATACATATTAATATATGTATCTATATATATATATATATATAATATCAATTCAGGTGCCTGTATATGTACTACGTGTCTACATATGGGTATATGTATGTTAAACACCCAAAATACTAAGAGGGGGGTGAATCAGTATTCTACTAAACCAACTAACCATAAAAAACCAATTATCAATAAAAATATAACTACAACAATGAATAAGAACATGAAGCAATCACAAGATCACATGACACATAAACACCAATATTTTTATGTGGAAAATCCAAAAAGGGGAAAACCACAAGAAGGATTAGCTCACAATATATTATAACGGGTTATAAGATATTACAGAGGCTCATTAGTAGGACACACTGTCCAATAAGGCTCATAGCTAGAGATAGATACAAAATAGAGATGGCTACACAACCAATATGTGAACTAATACTAAATGCACATTCCTTATGTTGAATTTAGTTCCTTTGAAGCTTTGAATACAAAATACTACTCTGCTTTACAATCACTCAATATAAACAATAATTTTGCTAATATTAGGATCACACACATACCAATTCACATATTCACATCATATCATTTTTCATCTTGCATTACTTGTCATATCATTTCATCCTACAACTCAAAAATTTCTTAGATATATTCCCAATACATCCACATCCATCAATAAGGTCGGCCTAATTAGATGTAGCCCTATTTTAAATAAAAATTGTCTTGTTAGTTCCACACTTTAATCAAAAACATCTTCGTGCTCAAACCAAATGTGCAACACTTAATTTAGGCTGGCATGGACCTAAAATAGATCTCATTAATATCCACAATGCGTATTTAATCTCCACAACATATATCAAGCATTAGGTTGGCCAAGAGTTAGACCTAATCACAAAATAAGCCAACTGATCAAATACCAATGATCCATCTGATCATATAGTCACTCGCCATCTGGAATATATAGTGTATTGAAACTTGTAAGAAATCTCCCAAAATTACAAAGTATGATCCAAATCACTAGAGGTATGCAAACCAGATTACACATACTCATTTACACTGCATAAACCCAAAACTTAATGTTGAACTACTATCACTTGTAGCTTTCAACATGTTCAACCAAAATCATTGAAATATTGAACATAGATGAGTTTAGTAGTTAGGAATAACATACTATAACCTCATAATTTGATCTTATTATGCGAGCAATTTCAAATCAAAATATCAGATTAAGATACCTCCATTCTGTTCACCGGATTAGAGAAAATATCAACAATCAATGTTGGCATCAATGATAACACATTAAAGGGTTCATTATTCATTCTTTCAACAATATCCCCATTTGTCATTGATGGCAACATGTTCCAAAACTAGATCTCAAAAACTCAAAACATACACCATCTCCAACTATCTTTGAACATACATCATCTCTCCCTTTATTCGATTTTTCCAATCAACAAACTTCACCCAAAAACATCTCTTATCACTTGACTTCTCACTTCTCATTTTTCCCAATTTTTCCAGTACCAAAACTTCTCCTCCTTTGACATCAAGGACAAAGGGTGTGCTGATAACACACATGTAAGCTCTAAACTTGATGTAAATGTACAAAAAATAACTTAAATGTACTAACTCTCCCTCAGGGAGTTATCCCAAAAATAGTCCAACTATATGTACAATTAAAAAAATTAAAAAGCAACTGAAATGATGAAAGAGTATACAGGTGAAAGATATTCAATCGAAGGAGGGGGCACCTTCAAGCTCCTTAAAAATTGCTTGCTAGGCATACTTCCCTTCATTCCAATTCTTTTTAGTTGTAGCAAATGATTTATACTTTGATTCCAGTTCAACTATGCTCTCCTCTCCCTCTTTTGGAGTACTTGGGTTTGGTTTTATCTTTATAAGTTTCCAAGTTTCAACAAGGACACTTGACACTGGTATGTTCTTAGTTTTCACCAAGTCCCCAAACTATCCAAATCTCCTTATTATGTCTTCTTTCTACCTTTTTAAAGTGAAAAACTTGTTTTGTAGATCTCTAATGGAATTCCAAGAGGTATAATCTCTATCTTGCATTGGGTCAAAGGCTCCAGAGGCAGTAGTTATCTGTGACTCAATAGATTCCATTAAGTCCTTAATGCCTTGAGTGACATTTGACCACCTCATGCAATACAAAAACAAAGTCTTCGCCTCATCCTTGCATTCTTTCACTTCTTTCAATCATTCTTCCACTTTGCTATGTGTAGATGCACATCTGTCTTGTAGTTCTAGAAGAATTTTCTCAGCAAACCTTGATTCAACATATTTTTCATTCTACTCCTTCAAACCAGAGGCATACTCCTTAAGAGAATCAACTAGAAATTTTAGATTTTCAATAGGATTTGAAGAATTATCAATTATGATGCAGGATCATCCACACCCTATTGACAATCCTGTATCAAGTAGAATTTTCAATTTTTGTTGAGAAATTTTGCAATTTTTTGGTGAGTAAATTTTGGTTTGGAATTTGAATTGAAGGTGGTAAATGATATATTTTTGAATAATTAAACTTGAAAAATTAATTTCCCTTTGCACATTGTTAAGTTGACTTGTGGGAGAAAAAAAAACAATGAAAAAGCAATTTTACGATATTTTAATTAAAATATTTGAAAGGTAATTTAGAGTGTTGGGATTTGAATGTGGAGCTTTAAAACACCATTTAATGATCCTTAAAAAGTAGGTACTGGGAAGTGGGTACCCAAGACTTGCTTTGATTTTTCTGCTTTTTCAGGAGTCAAAAAGGAGAAAAAAACTAAAAAAGAATCCCATCTTTAGTGGGCTGTTGTAAATGGTTTTTAATTGTTTTTTTTTTTAAATTTGGTGTGCATCAACAACATGGGTCATGCCATATTGAATAGGCCCAAATAAAGAATGAAAAAATAATTTTCATGACAGGGAAGAGTAAAATAGGGAAAACCCATTCTTCAGCAATGCAAGTTTGAAGAGAAAAGGAGAGACAAAAAGAGGAAGGAATATCATTCTCTATGAGGGTGTTTTGGTGTGTTTTTCAGGTTGGGACTGATTTAAAACAACCCATGAGGATTCTAGAACAATTGGATTGAATTTGTAAGAGTTGCAGGTGAAATAAAAGTGTTGGGATATGGTTTTGTTTGTGAATGCTCATGTGTCTAAGGATAGTTTGGTTGTGAATGAATTTAATTTTCATATGTATTTTATGTAGGGAGATAATTTTTTTTATCTTAGTCCATTAGTGACTGAAATTTCAATGTAATTTGAGTTTATTAATAAAGCATATCATTGGTTCCTTATGCAAGCAACTTTCATAAATTTATTTGCAAAATTTTGTTTATGTTTGAGTTGTGTTGTGAGAATTTTATAAGAGGAATTTGTGGGATTGTAATTGAATTTTAGAGAGGTTTTTTATTGTGTCAAGCTCTTTCTACATTAGTGGTATTAGAGCAACAAGATCTTGAGTGTGTAACATACCGCCGAAGAGAGGAAGTTGCACCAGGACTGTGTTGTGGGTGTTGAAAAAAATGGATGGGAGAGGAGCCTATCATGGTAGAGGAAGAGGAAGAGGAGATAATTTTGTAAGAGATTATTATTTTAGAGCCTTGAGAAGGTAGGTTGAAACTTTTCAAAATGAGATAAGGAGAGGATCTGCAAGAATGAGAGACCTAGGAAGTGATGATGAAGAAGATGAGAACATAGAGAATGCTAGTTTAAATACTGAGCAAAGAGAGGAAGGTGCAGCAGTTGCAAGGGATCCATTGTTAAGAGTTTTAACAAAAATGAGAAAAAGACCAAGTATTGATGTTCCTACCTTTAATGGGAGTTTGAATCCAGAAGAATTGATAGACTGGATAAATGATATGGAAGATTATTTTGAATTTGAGGAAGTTGGAGACCAAGACCGAGTAAGGTTTTCTAAGACAAAATTGAAGGGACGTGCTTCAATATAGTGGAGAGAAATTAAGTTGGAAAGAGGAATAAAAAGAAAAGAGAAGATTAGAATATGGGATAAAATGGTAGAGAAAATGAAGAGACAATTCATTCCAATAGACTATGAGCTGAAATTGCTTAAAAAGATGTAAAGCTTGAAGCAAGGAAGAAAGACAGTAAAGGAGTACATAGAAGAGTTTCACAAAATTCTTATAAGGATTGGACATTCAGAGGCAACCAAGGAAGAGGTTGTAAGATACATAAACATGTTGAGATCAAGTATTCAAGAAGAGATGGCATTGGTTGGAGTTGTGACAATGGAAGATGCTTATCAAATAGCATTGAAGATAGAAGAAAGGATGAACAAGAGGTTTGAGAATGGAAAAAAGGGAAAGGATAGGGATTATGTGCAAAAAAAGAGGATGAACAATAGATTAGAGACATTAAGGGCAGCAAGGGTGAAAGATGTGAAGACTCAATCAAGTCTTGTGATCAAAATTTTAGAGGAAGAGAAAGATTGGGTAGGGGATTTGAAAGAGAAAATTTTAAACTAACGTGTTTCAAATGTCGAGAAGAGGGACACAAATCTTATGAGTGTCCTCATGAAGAGGAAATACCAAGAAGAAAAACTATAAATTAGAATAGATTAGCAAACATAAATGGAGAAGATGCACATTCAACACATTCTAAAGAAGCAAAAGATGGTGGAGCCTTGATGATGAGGAGAGTTTTGATGAATGAAAAAAGTGAACCCATTCAAAGGAGGAGATTGTTTCATACAAGATGCAAATGAAAAGGTAAAGTTTATAAATTAATTATTGATGTTGGCAGTACTAATAATATTTGTTTCTATAGAAATGGTTGATAAGTTGTAGTTGGAGAGAATGAGGCACTCGTATCCGCATAGAATCTCATGGTTGCAGGATGATCATAAAGTGTTGGTAAATGAACAATGTGTGATAAGATTTAAGATTGGAAGTTCTTATGATGAAGTATTGTGTGATGTTATGAACATGGATATTTTCCATTTGTTGTTGGGTAGACCATGGTAGTTTGACAGGAAAGTAGTGCATGATGGATGTACAAACACTTATAGTTTGAAGAAGGATGGAGTTCATAATAAGTTGGAGCCATTGGATGAGAGAGGAGGAAAGGTATGTAGCAAGGTTGTAATTTTTTTGGTTAGTGATTTTAAACAGTTAGAAAAAAAAGATGAAGGTGAGAAGAATGATTTGCTAATGCAATTGAAAGAAATTGAAGAAGAGAGGAATGAAAAAATTTCAGCTAACACAAAGGTTGCAGCCAAAGGTAATAAGGTAATTTCTGATTTTAATACTTCTTATGATGAGAATAAATATGTAGTTTCAGTAGTAGATGTGTTGGAGATAGGTGAGAGTGATGAGAAAGATGTGAATGTGAAGTTGGGGTTTGTTGATGATTCCTTGTTTGAGAATGATGAAGGTAAAGATCCCCTGATAGAAGAACTTGATTACTTGTTGTTGAAGGTGGATGATGAGTCACAAGATTATCACTATAGCATTTTTTTGGGTGTATAAAATCAGTTTGCAGTAGTAGAGTTTCTTTCTAAAGACACCAATAGAGTGGCAAGTTGCATTGAAGACAAGGAAAAAGGAGGAGTAGAAGAAGGTATAGCATAAAGAAAGGTAATAAATGACACATTTTGTGTTGAAGACGAAGGTATGAATACCATTTATTTTTTTCATTTTGATAAAGAACATTGGTGGGAGGTAGAGTTTGGTAATTTGTATTTCATGGGGATGAGAAAAGGAGGGATGATGAAAGGGAATACTAATGTAAAGTTGCAGGATGAGAGGAACAAAATTTTTCTAGTGAACAAGGAGTAGAGGTGGATCCAAGATAGACACAAAGTATACAATTTTTTATGAATTTCACTCATGAGACATTTTCTTCTACCATGGGTGTCTGATGTAGGAGCATCCACGCCCTATTGGCAATCCTATATCAAGTAGAATTTTCAATTTTTGTTGAGAAATTTTACAATTTTGTGGTGAGTAAATTTTGGTTTGGAATTCAAATTAAAGGTGGTAAATGATATATATTTGAATAATTAAACTTGAAAAATTAATTTCCCTTTGCACATTGTCAAGTTGACTTGTGGGAGAAAAAAACAACGAAAAAGCAATTTTAAAATATTTTAATTAAAATATTTGAAAGAAAATTTGGAGTGTTTGGATTTGAATGTGGAGATTTAAAACACCATTTAATGATCCATAAAAAGTAGGGACTGGGAAGTGGGCACCCAGGACTTGCTTTGATTTTTTTGCTTTTTTAAAAGTCAAAAAGGAGAGAAAAAATTTTGAAAAAGAATCCTATCTTTAGTGGGCTGTTGTAAATGGTTTTTAATTGTTTTTTTTAAGGAATTATGTGTGCAACAACAACATGGGTTGTGCCATATTTAATAGGCCCAAATAAAGCATGTAAAATTAATTTTCATGACAGGGAAGAGTAAAACAAGGAAAACCCATTCTTTAGCAATGCAAGTTTAAAGAGAAAAGGAGAGACAAAAAGTGGAAGGCATAGCATTCTCTGTGAGGGTGTTTTGGTGTGTTGTTTCAGGTTGAGACTGATTTAAAATATCCCATGATGATTCTAAAATAGCTGGATTGAATTTGTAAGAGTTACAGGTGAAATATAAGTGTTGGGATATGGTTTTGTTTGCAAATGCTCATGTGTCTGAGGATAGTTTGGCTAAGAATGAATTTCATTTGCATATGTATTGTATGTAGGGAGATAAATTTTTTTATCTCAGTCCATTAGTGACCAAAATTTCATTGTGATATGAGTTTATTAATAAAGCATATCATTGGTTTCTTATGCAAACTTTTGTTTCTGTTTGAGTTGTGTTGTGAGAATTTTAGAAGAGGAATATGTGGGCTTGTAATTGATTTTTAGGGAGGTTTTTGAGTGTTTCAAGCTCTTTCTACATTAAATTGTGGCACTAGGAGTAGCATCCTGCATAGACTTTATAGCATCATTGATCAATTCTATCCCCTTTTTATGTGTCTCTATAATATCTTTTCTACCAGAGGCATGAAAGACATCTTTGAGCTCCAACTTCTAAATCAATGAGATCTTGTCTAGATCTACATTGCCTTGGTACATTGGGAGCTATATCAACTAGGGTTGAATCACTAGTTGGAACCTCATCTTCTTTTTCAAAAGACCCTTAAGTGATTTACTAGAAGGTTCTCTAAATGAATTTGGTAGCTCCATGATCTTTTGAGACTCTTCTTCATTCTTTTCAACCTCACTCTTTTCTTTATTCTCTTCTTTCTATTCTTCCTCTTCTATATTAGAGAGATTTTACTTTTGTTTATCTTTGTCTTCATCCTCCTTTTTCTCATCATCATCTTTCTTATTATTCTCTTCCCTTTCTCCTTTTCTTTCTTCATCCTCATTTTGATTATTTTCATTTCATGTATCTTCATTTTGTTTTCCAGGGTGGTCTTCAGCACCATTATCAACATCATTCTTATCTTGTTCTTGTTCTTTTCCTACATTCTAGTTTTCATTATAAACACCAGTGGTCATTTCAGTATCTTTTGAAGGAGCTAGGGAAGCATTTGTTGTAGTATGACCATTTACTTCTTCCAATACTTCTTTAAAAACAAGTAAATTTATAATCAGAGGAATATTTTCCTCTGCATCAATGGCCTTTTCTTTATCATGCTCCTTTCCTTGAGTAGTACTGGATGATGAAGCATTAATCATCCCAAAATTCTCTGCTATATCTCTAATAGTATTCACTGTTTCTTTCTTTAGCCTATCTACTCGCTCCATTTCTCTTCCCATAAGAATGGTGACTCTCTATTTCACTCTAAATTGTTTTATATACACTTCAATTAATGTAGCCTTGTCATCCTCAAATAAAGAGGATCGAATTTCCTCTAAAGCATTAGTTCTTACCTTATCTTCAGCTTCAACTGCTTCATGCTTTCTTTCCACCAAGGCATTCCACACAACACTAGGAAACTTCTTCCTAATGTTAGACATGTTTGCACCTAAAATGATAATGTACTGAATGATGGCTTCAATAATTTTTTTCTTATCTTCTTCATCCAGTTCATCATATAGCTTTGTAGTACCTTCTAACAAATCATCATGCTCTAACATGTTATTGACCAAAAAATCTGATTTTAAAGGAGTACGAGCTCTTACCAAAGGAGTTTTTGTCTTCTTTTTCCTTTTAGGATTCGAAGAGCCTTCCTTTGATTTCTTCTCATTCTTCTTTTTAGGTTTCTTGTGGATATGTATAGTGAAAGCCTCCTTTTCTCTTTCTATCTCCTCTTCTTCATAAGTGTTCACAATTTCAACCTTAGGCTTCTTTATTCCGGTGCTCGCTTCTTGAGAATCACCTTTATTGCTTGTGGTATCATTGCTTCTTCGTTTCCTTGTAATTTTTTCTTCATGCTCCAATCCAAGATTAATTCATTCTTCCACAACAATACTTAAGTTCTTCTCCCTAAATTAATCCAAGATTAATTCATTCTTCCACAACAATACTTAAGTTCTTCTCCCTAAATTATTTTTGCTTCTTCCTTCTTCTAGAGGTAGTAGGGGCTACTACCAGAGGCACATTTTTTCTCTTGCTCATTCTTGTGCTTGGTCTAGAGGGTGCAGAGACTTCTTCAACTACCAGAACACTAGGCTCCACATTCTTTCCTTTAGCAACAACAATACCAAAAGATTTGGGCAATGCAGAGGCAGGGGTGGAAGCTATTCTTCTTGATCTTCTTAGTTTGAAGGAATCACTAGTTGCACTTCCTTTTTTTGTAGTTATTTCCCTTAACCTTTGTACTTCTTCTATAAGTCCATGTTTGACAAAGTATTCATTTACTTTTTTTTTTACCCTTTTCTTTCTTGCAGGTGATGATAGTTCCATGTGAACTTTTGATGATTTTTCCTCATATGTTCCATGTCTTGGAAGAGAGCCCAAGTCCTTAGGACTCTTTAGCAACAATTCAACATATCCCTCAACTTCTTTCTTAGAAAATTCATATTCAAGAGGCTCAATCCACATTTCTCTTGGTTCAACAACCTCTATTATACATTCATCAGTTGAAACAAGGAAAGTAATTTCCTTTGGATATTTCTCCACTAGGTTCTGGGGAACTCTTTCTCTTTCATGCATGTTCTTCTGAAACACTGCAAAGGATGTAGTCAAGGCATGATCCTAAGCTTTGTAGTCATCTAAGTTGTGTATATAGTCAAAGATTTGATGTCCCATTGGTCTACTTTTGTCCCAATACAATGTCTTTTCTACCGAGAAGCTCTCTCAAAAAGTAAAACAACAAACACATAACCAAGGTTCCAAATTTGAATTGCTTCAGGTTTTTAAGAAGTTGTTAGAACAACTCACATGGATCATAGTCTTTCCCATTCACAACCATTTTGTGTGCAATATAAATAATAGTTGCAAAAATTGAATTATCCCTATTTGAAAAGTAAATCTTGTGACCTATCGCTATTGAAGCATATTTCACAGCAGGATTTGTGATAGGTTTTGTTGCCAAGGCTCTTTTATCAAAGGTAGCACTAATTAACTCCATAACCACTTCGTTCTTTACAAATTTTAGAACTGGTATAAGTCAGGTATCACATAACCCATTCATTGCCTTAATCACCTCCTTAGAAATCAATTTTTTCAATATGTGTAGAATGGAGTCTAGTTTCTAAAAATGTAATTTATTTTAAATTTCAATGAATGGTTAATTTATAAAGAAAAAAATACCAAACATTTGTTCTTGCCAAAAAATGGACACACAAACAAAAGAAATTAAATATGAAAGGCTTAACATTGTCAAAATATGAAAAAAATTACATCATTAAATAGCTAAGAGAGAGCCTAACATTACCAGGTGTTCAATTTGTTTGACCTTGAAACACGTGCAAACCTGATGATTAGCACAAACGTGATTATGTGAAATCTTGTAGAATATGCAAAAACATGTCTTTGGATGTTGGGAAGGTACTCCAAGCCTTTGGGTTGGTAATCCAAAGCAAATACCAAGCCTAAGGCTCGGGGATTCCCAAAGCAACATATAACATCAGTGCATTATAATGCGCTAACATTATAACGTGCTTGTGTTATGTTTTATTTTACATTTTTTGTTTTTTGCAATAGTTTGGTGTGTGTTTGTCATGCTTAACATAACACGAGCACATTGTAGCATGCTCGCGTTATGTCTCACCTAGAATGTTTTATGTTCAAGTATGTTGATGTATGTATGTTTGTATATATATTTGTATTTATGTATGTATGCCTGTATGTATTTATGCTTGTATGTATGCATGCATGTATGCATGTATGTATGTATGTATGTATTCCTATATGTATGTATGCTTGTATGTATGTATGTATGTACATGCCTATATCTATGTATGCTTGTATGTATATATGTATGTATGTATGCCTGTATGTATTTATGTATGCATGTATGTACATGTATGCATGTATATATTTCTATATGCATATATGTACATGCTTGTATGTATGTATGTATGCTTGTATGTATGTATGTATATATGGTTGTATGTATGTATGTACGCCAGTATGTATGTATGTATGTATGATTGTATGTATGTATGCATGCCTATATGTATGTATGTTTGTATGTATGCATGCTTGTATGTATGCATATATGTATTCATACTTCTATGTATGTATGTATGTGTGTGTGTATGTATGTATGCATGCCTATAAGTATGTATGTATGCCTATATGTATATGTATATGTATATGTATGTATGTATGCTTATATGTATGTATGTATGTATGCTTGTATTTACATATGTATGCTTGTATATATGTATGTATGCTTGTATGTATGTATGTAAGTGTTTTGGGTTTAGGGTATATAAGGACCCGAGGTTATAGGTTATAGGGTTGAGGGTTGAGGTTTTTGGTTTTATGGTTTATGGTATAGGGTTGAAGGTTGAGGGATTAGGGCTTAAGTAATAGGTTGAGGGTAGAGGGTAGAGGGTAGAGGGTAGAGGGTTGAGGTTTATAGTTGAGGGATAATATTCATCTTAATGAGTGTATAATATTAAGTGTGTAAGGTATAGGGATTAGGGTTTAGGATATTCAATTTAGGGTTTATGATATAGATTGAGGGAATAAGGCATAGGGTGACTTGGGTTGAGAGTGTATGGTTTAGGTTTTAAGTATAGGATTGAGGCACAATATTAAAGGTTTAGGGTATAAGGGTGAGGTTATAGGGTATAGGGATGAGGTTTTGTGGGTGTAGGTTTTAGGGTTTAAGGTATAGGGTTGAGGATTAAGGGATTAGGGCTTAAGTATATGGTTGAGGTTATAGGGTAGAGGGTTGAGGATTTATAGTTGATGGATAATGGCCAAGGTTTGGTGTCTAAGATATATGGTTTAGGGTTTAAGGTTGAGGGTATAAGGCATATGGATGAGGGTTGAGGGTTTAGGGCATAAGTATAGGGTTGAGGGTATAGGGTAGAGGTTTTAAGGTTGAGGGATAATGTTCAAAGTTGAGTTTTCAAGGTTAAGTGTATATGGTATAGGGTTTAAGGGTTTAAGTGTATCTAGGGGTTGAGGGTTTAGGGTTCACTAGTACACAAACAATAATATATGACTAAATAAATTACTAAAAATTGCATATAAATGACTAACTTAGTCACGTGACTATTAGTGGTTTATTTGTAGTCATTTTTAACACCACTAAACTTATGACTAAACAATTTTAGTCATTTATTTAGTCATTGATTTTAGTCATAAATTTGGTCATTGATTTAGTCATTTATTTAGTCATATATTTAGTCATTAATTTTAGTCACATGACTATTTTAGTGGTTTATTTGTAGTCATTTATAACACCACTAAATTTATGACTAAACTATTTTAGTCATTTATTTAGTCATTGATTTGGTCATTGATTTAGTCGTTAATTTAGTCATTTATTTAGTCATTACTTTAGTCATTCATTTAGTCATATATTTAGTTATATATTTAATCATTAATTTAGTCATTAATTTAGTCATTACTTTAGTCATATATTTAGTCATTACAAATAAAATCTAACTTAATTAATCCTCACAAATTTATACATATAAACTTCAAGTATCATAGATATTCAAATGTTAAAAAACACCATGAAATGAAGACTAAAATGCTTGAACAAATATGATTGATCAAATACAAACACAAACAAATTACAAATCAAGAGGAGCCACAACATAGTATTTATGAGTGGAGAAAAACCACTCTAAAAATTTACTTCATTAAGCCTCATTGTAGAATCAAAATCTCATTGGTTACATTCAATGTCTCAGTGACATTGTACAACTTATAGATGCTATATAAATAGAATACTCTTATTTTCATATACTTATACTATTTTCCCCTTCCTTAACTGCATTCCTTTTGGAAGAGCAGTGACCTCCTATAGGGGCTTGACCCATTTAATCCCCTTGAAAATCCACAACTTTCTCGTCGCTATTGGTTTTGAATCCTCCAAACTCTTCCTCACTGGTATTCACCTTTCACTTCTCCAATTTGGAGCTGCAACCTAGAAATAAGGTTTCAAAATTTGCACATCAAAAACTTAGAAAAGTCAATATTACAAGAGAAAATATGTCATTAGTTCTTTGCATGGTGTTGTTTTATTAAGATAGTGTGTTATTGAATAATTGATCTAATAGCTAATTTCTGTATGAATGCAAGTATTAACATCCCATACTGTTCCTTTTCACGATCTTCTAACTTCCTTAAATTCATATATTTTACTTGAAGCTTTAGATCATCTTCTCCCTCATCAACCCTTAGGATGTACAATATTCCTTTCTTGGATAGAGTTTTGAATGTCTTGAATACTTTATGTATCTTTGTAGACACTTTTTTCTCAGCTTTGAGAGTGTCTTTATGATTAGACAATTCTAATGTTTCTTCTAGATAACAAGTTCTTTACAATACTTGTCTACCTTTTCAGATAAGACTTTCATGTCTCCACCCAATTGATTATCTTTTTCTGTACTTAAATCTGATTTTACCTTTTCCTTATCATCTATTTCCAATTGTATTTATTCCATGGATTTCTTAAGTTAAAGAATCTTTTGTGACAAGTATTAAACACCCATTTTATTGGAGATAGGGTCCTCTAGTTACACATTAATTTAGAGAAATAAGTTCTTCCAAACTATATTGAAATCTTTTTTTGTAACTCTTCCTACTCTTGAGAAGCTGATGAAGGAGCATGTGCACTATGTGCAATGGGAAAATGGAAATACAAAACTAGAAGCAACAGGTACTAGCATGTATGAAATGAAAAAAAAGGAATCCACTCTAAAAACACTTGAAAAGAAGCAGACCAAAATAAATGAGATAGATAATGTATCAAGTCTAAACAGATTCTTCCTACTCTTGACCTCTCCATATCTCCCTCATTTCCTTTCTCTCCCTTTATCCCTCCCATGCTACCTCACTAGACCTCTCCCTCCCCCCATACCTCTATACTTCTCTCTATCTCTCATCTATAACCATCATTCCTAACCTTCCTCTCCCTCCCTTTGTCTATTTCTACCTTCCCTAATTCCCCTCTCACTCTCTCTATACCTACATGTCCCACCTTACTTCTCTCTCTCTCTCTCTCACACACACACACACACACACACACACAATTTTCTCCACCTATCCCTCCCATTATCCCTCCATCCCTCCTTCCTTCCTTCTCCCCCACTCTCTCTATTCATACCTCTCTCACCCTCTCTATATATGTACCTCTATCCCTCCCACCTTACCACTCCCTATCTCCCTCCTTCCCCCTCTCTCCCTCACACAAACAACCTCTCTCCACCTACCCCTCCCTCCCTCTCTCCCTAACTCTCTGTAAAAGATTCTTGAACTTAAGAAATCCATGGAACAAATACAATTGGAAATAGATGATAAGAAAAAGGTAAAATCAATTCTAAGTGTAGAAAAATAGAGCCATTTGGGTGGAGACATGAAAGCCATGTATGAAAAGGTAGACAAGTCTTGTAAAGAACTTGTTAAAAGAAACATTTGCATTCTCTTATCATAAAGATAAAGTTGAGCAAAAAGTGGCTGCAAAGCTACATAAAAGTATTCAAGACATTCAAAATTCTATCCAAGAACCCAATTGGTTAGTCACCCCTTAGGTCAGCTTGATTAGTTTTATGTCCCCCACCTACAAATCCTCCCCAAGCTCTCCAGCCTTGAGCATAGAAAAAGCATAATCATATCACTCACAACCCCACTGTTTTTTCCAATCATATCATATTGTTAACTAATTTCTATTTGCTAATTTTAAGCTTTCATGTTATATCATTATGAACCCAATGTTGCATTGATAAAATTATATTTACATACTTCTTGGAGCATTAAAATTTGTAATAGTTCACCTTATTTTAACAATATATAAATCAATCCTAGACATTCCCCCTATAAACGAGTCACCCCTTATTGACATAAATCCTCAACATTTCATTGCTCCACCTTCTTTACTCACTAACCCTTTGGTACCATTTCCTTTTTGAAAATAATAACTTCTATTTCTTGCAAGCCCCTATCAAGTATTCAACTTTCTTTCATTTCATCCAAACATAACCAATGATCCTATAGGGTGAATCCACAGTAGTGGTTTACAATTTGATGGAGGAAGGAAAACTCACAAAAAATGAGCCCATGGAAAAAATTTGATTTTGGGGGTTCGAACAAACCAAAAAAGTGTTCGGTCGAACCAGGGTTCGAGCAAACCAAATTAATGCATGCACAAACAATTTTTTTTTGAAAACCCCTTTTGGGAAGGAGGTTCACTCGAACCTGGGTTTGGTTGAAATTAGGTTCGAGTAAACCCTAGTGGTTCGAGCAAACCCCTATGAGTTCGACTGAACCCCCCTTTTCCCTCATTCTCCCCCTCAGGAACTTTGAAAACCTAAATTTTTACGCTTTGAAGCTTGGGTTGAGGATGAAAATGGAGGAGTCTTCACAAACCCAACTGGAATTAGGTAGTCATCAGAATGAGCTATCCAACAAATATAATTTTAATATGTTTTGGTTTTATTATGTATTTGTTTTTTAGTTTTATTAAACATAGGTTTTTCATTGAAAATGAAGGTCTCTGTTGCACATGTGGAAAAATAGCAGATTATAAAAAAAAATTGAAAAATATGAGTGCACCATATATTGAAGTCCTTGATCCAACAACAAAAATAAATAAATTGATATACACAAAAAAAGTTGTGCATTATACGGTCGTGCTATGTCTGAATTGTAATTGGTTTGACTTCGAAACTTGATTAATGAAAAAATATTCAATAAAAAACTAGTTTTCGTGGGGGATGGAAAAAGAAGTGCAATTTGATTCCAAAAATTTTGAAAAAAAATATTTTTAGAATCTACAGACAAAATGTGACAAGACTCTAGTTTGCATCATCTTCAAATTCCTCACGGTTTAGCCACTATAGGTGCCCAAATGTGAAGATTTAGTTAAAAATAATAATTTCATTGTCTAGTTTGGCCAAAAATTGTAAACCACTATTGTGGGATCACCCTATACACATCATGGTGACCTCCCTAAACATATCTTATCCATTATTTTAGAATCTCAATTGATCATCCTACTTCCTTCTGCAAATAAGAAAGGTCTTAAGCATTGTCATTCAACACCTCTCTCTTGATTTTTATCATTAAGTGCTAGTTCATTTTTCTAATCAATGCAAAGCACTAAAACATAAATACAACACCTAATTGATATAGGTTCCATCACTATATTCTAATGGTGTACCCCTTTTTCATATGATAATGACATTAATTTGGTAGATGAACCCAAAAAAATTGTGGCACATCTTTTGTCAATAATGCAAATGTTATTGCCTACCTATTACATAGAATTTGTGTTAGTATACACATCTTATCAATACTTTAGGTGATTTATAACCATCTAGGTATGTTTTGAGTGTATATTTGTATATGTTGAGGATCTAATGCGTAAAATTAAAAATTACCACTATCTTGTGAATCCATCATTTTAGAAATTCAATTTATTCTTCGTAATACTTTGGATACTAGTTCATGACATTGAGACTATCTCTATTTTTCATCTATGGTTTCGTGTTGTTTTAGATTTTGATATAGGACAATTAGATTACCTAAACTGTAACATTTCTATGTTCTAAGTCTTCTATTTGTCCATTATTACCCATGTGCTTTCTTCTGTATGTTATCGAATTTTATTTTGACATATCTTTGTTTACTTGATGTGGCACTTATTTTCTTTTTTACTTGTTGCTATTTAGTAGCTCCACAATTTCAAGTGCATACTTTTTTTTTAGTAATAGCACTACAAACTATCTTATAGTATCAAGTGCATGCTTTATTTTTAGTAATAGCAAGTTAATGACTATCTTATGTTAGCAAGAGCACAACCAAGCATATCAAAAAATTTAAGCAATTCTATTTTGTTAAAAAAAAAGTGTTTGGCCACCATGTAGTAAGATTCTTTGGAGAGAACATAAAGTAGAGAGGGAAAAACACATTCGATCTATTCTTTAAGAGGATAAAATTTCGTACATGAAAAATTTATCTATTGATAACATCCTTACATAGATTAGATGTAATAATCTATGATACATGGAAGGGTTGTCATCCCCAAAGATTTTATACAATTCAAGATCATAGAAATGAGGAAGACAGTCCTCAAATATAAAGACAAAAACATTAAATGACACTGATCCATTCTCTACAATGAGATATTTTATGCATTTACAATAGTTACACTAGCAACTACTCTTCCTGAGTGCTCAACATTTTCAAAGTTCTCATTTTCCTCTCAAATATTAGGCAAGGCTTTCTTTATAATGTGAATGCTTTCAAGTGTGAAGTCTGCTCCCTCTATCCAAATTGGAGTGCCAACCTACTAAGACATCCAAAATCCACATCAAATTTATATAGTTGAATAAAAGGCTTTAAAACAAAGATTCATAATTGTAACCATAAGCTTTGAAATTTGAAATATATAACATCACCTCTAGTCATATAGATCACTTTATGAAGTATCTTCTCTAGTCATGCTACTCACTTTCTATTTATAAGTCTGCTCTCTACACCAATAAAAGAAACACAGTACCAAAAGGCTCGAATAAACATGAATTATCATTTTGACATTTGATATAGCTAGAATAGAAGATGCATATATTGCAGCCAAAAATTGGAGAAAAGTTTCAATAATATTAAATTTCAAACATTAGTTTGAACTCATGAGATTGAGGACCAAGTGTGTAAGGCTTAATGGAGCATGAATTTTCAAAAGAGCCTAGTAAATAACTTTGGATTCATAAGACAAAGAATATACTTGCCTTAAACACATGGGCATATAACCTATCTTATGACAACATCTTTCATATAGATGTGATGTGTTGTGTGATAGACTGGCTTGAATAAATCAAACATACATAACCAATGGTACATATACAACATGAGATTAGACTTGAAGAGATTTCTTGAAGTCAACTAGATTAATATTGTGCTCACTAGTAAGAAACATGAGCTCTAATCAGCAAATCTTACAAAATAGGACTCCCTAGGGCTTCTCATCAACATGGAATTTTGATGATGAACCAATCTATAACAAACAGGAGCTTTGATTAACTCCAGCCAAAATTCTATAATGAATTTAACACACACAACAGGGACATGGTAGACTCAGAAGAATCTTGCAGCAACATCAATGACCAAAAAAACCAACATTAGCGAAGACTAAAATTCTCATGAGAATACATTTATGGAGCTTTAAATTGAACCTGATAATTTTATATTCGACATTGCAATATGCCCACATGTAGTAATGCAGAGTCTATTGCAAATAAACCATTGTTACAAATATTTCATTCCATTATCTTATTCAAAAACAGTAAAGAAATGAACCACTATCCATGTCTTCATAGTAAAAGAGAAACTATGTCTTAACCCACATAATGCACCAAAACCAGATTCTTTTGCAATGACATATTGTTAAAAAAAGAAGTGAAAAACTAGTTTTTTCTATTTAGAATACCATTGTGAGAAGCCACCCAAGCCTTCAACACAAGTAGGAAAAAAATGAAATAATAGGTTGACATACATACCCAAGCATCCATATTATAACACCCACAAGTGAAATCACCAGTGCAGTCAAAGCAAAAGGGAGACAGTAGAAATCCAAATGGCTTGCATTTACACTTAGGAGAACACATGTTGCAGAAGCTAAAAATTCTCACTGTTAAAAAAATCTTTGTATCTGCATTCATTTTAAAGGATTACAGACATAAAATCCTTAAGTTTAGCTCTCTCAACACCCACAAAAGGATTATCTTGCAATGGTCGTAGGAAAGTAGGAAAGTGGAGCAGATTGATGAAGGAGAAGTGGAGTTGAAATAGTGCAAACATTTGGAGTGCTAAAATCTATAGTAGATGAGATTACCTCCTAACATAGTGCCTGAAGTAGTATTTTTGTATGCCCACTTGCTAGCTAAACCAATGCTTTCAATTGCATACCTGATGATGCCACACTCAAGTCAACCAAATCAACTAATGATGTAGCAAAATATTCCTACTATGATTAAATAAATGTACGGTCCAAGAGTGATTTTTAGTCTTAATATGATAGATATAATAAAATATTTGATGCAAAACCAGCACAAATTGAAGGTAGTAAAGAATTTAGAAGCATTAAGAGTGTAAATTATAAAGAGAAGATAAAAGTTGAGTTGTTACCTCTAATTTCATCGTGATTACAAACGGCCTTTGCAAGTGTGGATTTTCCCGCTCCACCCATGGTTGTAACTCCAACCTCATCTCTATCCTCCAACACAAGCTGCTTGGCATATCTGGGGGCACACAAGCTCTCATCCTGTCGAGATCTCTCAATTTCCATCGCTTCACCCAGAGTTACCACTCCTTCATGCACAAATTCCACCAACAAATCAACAGAACGATCTGAGCAACTGCAGAACCAAGCTCAGGATCTCACTCTCGAAAGTCATAATCTTTATCACAGTCATCAGGAGATAGGGAGGAAGGGCGTCTCACTATCCAATCAGCAATAAAAAAACACAAGATGATGCAAACATCAGAGCATGAAAATAAAAACACAAAATGATGCAAACAATAGAGCATAAAAATAAAACTCAATTTCACACAAACCAAATTCAACAAGTTTAGAGATCAAATCGATTTCCTTTGTGTTGGTCGATTCCTCCCAAATGATTGCTCCTCTCCACAAAGGAAAATTGTAAATTGCTAACGAAACCGATTATTCAGAAAAATTCTTGCTGGAATAACTTGCTGCCAAAAGCCTCCACATACTCCTAGCCATTGAACCTGCAAAACTACAATTGTGCGGTTAATTGTTTTTAAAAATCATGGTTGTTTAAACCTCCTGCTAAATTTTTAAAATTGAAATTCTTGCTTATTTTCCGTCTCTGTCGTTAAGTCTTTTCGTCGTACGTTTTGTCCTCCATCGTTAAGTCTTTCCATCGTGCATTTTGTCCAACACGTGAGATGGGGATGGCATGTTACATACATAGGTTCTTTTTTTCTAGGAGGTAGCTTTCTCCCACATAATATAGATCTGTTGAAGCAAAGTTCTAACTTGAAGTTTGTTTCTAAGGAGTAAAATCTATTACTATCAATTACATGTCTCAAATGTATTTTTCAAGAAACCTAAAAATCTAGACCCCTTGTTGAAATACGTTCACATCAACTACTTAGTTGTCTATCACGATCAAGACCACCCAAAAGGAACATTGGGGTAGATCATTTTGTTATTCAAGAGAAGTAATAGTTCATTATTGCTTAGCAAGTTGATTGTACTAAAACCACCATCAACAGTGATGAGACAATTAATAATTTGTTATCACGAAATCTAGCAGCACTCGTTCCATGGATAATCCCCTATGAAACTTGTCTGTTTCCTAGGTTCTTGAAGTTCAAGCACGTAAAACGAGGTGGTTTTTAAGCCACCTCAAAATGCATTCCAAAGCCTTAAACAGTCAGTTTGAGCAGCCCCTATGTTCGCCTCGCGAAGACCTTCGAAACGAGCTCCTTCGCGAAGTCTCACTGTTCATACTTAGTTAAATTGTGAAATATGTAGTTGCACTTCAAAAGTGCACTCCTACTCACAAGCCTAAAAATTGACTAATTGTTGAAAGTGCAAGGGTGCCAAAAATCAGCGCCCCTGCATGAAAGTGATTTTCCAAAATGTGCAGAAGCACTAAAAAAGTGCGCTCTTACACATGGTTGCCAGACTTAGCCAATTTTTGGCTCAGGTGCACTTCTTCATGTTATTTGTATTTTTTGCTTATCGTGCCACTTTTTATGCCTCAATTAATTGTTCGACTTGAGTTAAGTTTTTATGTTTCCCTTTCACTTGAAAGTGATTTTATTGTTTCATTTTCATTGTTTGTGGTCTTCAACTTATTTTCTCTTTGTTGGGCGCACATTTTCCTTCTTCAAAAACATGTTTTCTTGAAGAGCTTCTCCTTGTTCGTGCTAGGGTTTTGAAGTCTTGCTTCAGGTATGTAATTATTTATTTTTTCTCTTCTTTTCTTTTTACGTCTACTTTATATCTTAAAAATAGGTTTTGTAATGGCATTTCTTTTTATCAAGTCGTGATCTTGAGCTTTGTAAATAAATGTTTTTCCTCTCCCTGCACGTGAGTTTTCTCCTTGCACGTGTGTTCTCTTTCCTCCATGTGTCAAGCCTTTCATTCATGCGTTTTCTTCCTCCCACACATTTTTTGACCTTCTCTTTTAATTTTGATGTCTTGTTTTAATGCATGGAGTTTCTTCTCTTGCCCATTTCGTGTTTTCTCTTTTCAGCATGGTTCCTTCTCATCTTTGCTAACCATGCCTTCGTCTAATGTTTTCATTTATCGATCCACGTCCTTTCCTTTCAAACACCGACTGAGTTCTCAATTATTTCAGCTTATCACTATTTACATCATAGTGTATTGGCGTGCGAATGTAGGATTTTCCTCCAAAAATGCATGGTGAAGGGATTTCTCTCCAAAACACATGTTAGACAAATAAAGAATGAAGAAATTCTCATGCTTCATGAGTCAAGCGATGTTTTTCAGCATCATTGCAAGTTATTTTCCAACTTCATGCTTCACGTGCCGTGGCATCCAAAAAGTGCGCCTATACATTCATTGGTTCTTCCCAGATATCATGCAAACTCCCAAGTGCAAAGGCGTCAAAAAAGTGCGCCTTGGCATCATAAGGAATTTTCTAACATTGATGAAGTGCAGGAGCACTATTTTTCAATGCCCCTGCACCAAAGTCAACTTCCTTCAAAATGCAAGGGCGCTGATTTTCAGTGCCATTACATTTTTCCCAATTTTTCTTCCCAACACCTCGAAACTTGCCAATTTCATTTCAAACCTTCTTCCATCCACTTTGTGCATCGTTTTGCGTTCCTTTTCATCTGTTCCATGCTTGCTCATTGTCATTGCTCACCTCACGCATTCCCATGTTTAACAACTAACGTTTGTTCTGACTCCACATCTTGCAGTCTCTTTTCAAGATCCTCAAAGTTGATCAATCAAAGATTCAGTTGCTCTTAGATGACTACCAGAAAACCTCCTTCTTCTTCAAAAGAAAAAGGCAAAATGAAATATAAGTATCAAGGTGTCTATCTGCCAACTCTAGTGGTCTCCAAGGTGGAAGAAATAAAAGACACGGAGGTTGGTCATCAAGACTTGGTTGATTTTGCAAAGAAAACTGAGAAGAAGCCTCTTCCTGATCTGATGAGAGCAATTGTACACAGTAACCTACATTTGGTAGCTATGTTCCCTACTATTGCACACAATACAAAATTTGTCCTTCAAGTGGCATCCCACTACATCAGGGAAAGCAGAAGTGTGATTGATTCTTCTGGTCACGAGATTTTAAGACTCATCCTTGACTTCTTTGATATTGTGTTTAAAGTTCCTCAAGTGGAGAAGTACATTGACATCTTGATACAAAAAGCACAAGAAGTCTTTGGCGTTGATCCCAACAAGGCTAAAAAACTAATAAATAGCCAATGGTTGAAGAAGCCTAGACAAACTGTTTCCAGATGGCCAAAGGGACTCCTGCAAAGTGATTTCAAAGATGATGTCAAAGATATGATCACATTTTTAAGCAGAGTGAAGGGCTTTCCTGAATCATCCACTTTTCATGATTAGATGCATGAATACATCAGGATTATAACAAGATAAAAATTTCACATTGATTGGGGCAAACTGATCAGCGATGAAATACATGAGCAACTGATCAATGCACCTTCTACATTAAAATTCTATATGACTTCTTATCTGGTATATGCAGTAGCTGTAATTAGGCAATTTCCAAGTCTATCCACAAAAGGGAATTGGATGCTGGTACCTGTGTATAAATTATTTTATCAACTAGAATTGAAGGAAAGCTTCCATCATTTCAGGCGGGTTACTGATGCTTTCTTTGCACCTTTGATTTTCAATTTTGATCCAACTCTCAAGAGGAGAAGGGTATATGATGAGGCCTATAAGGTGGTAAGTAAAGTTGGATGCTTATTTATGAAATTCAAAACATTTACTTATTTGAGAGTAGGGTGCTACACTAGTTGTCCTTACATGCTACCACAATATCCTTTAGACAAGTGGGTTCACATGGAGATGTGCAGAAAGCTGATTTCAGTGCATAAAGAAGAAGAAATAATCACAAAAGTGGATTCAAGTTCCCACTAACAATTGGAAAATATACTATCCTAACTCTAGAGAAAGCCAAATCTGTTTATGTTGAGATGCAAATCATGACAATCAGGACCTACAGGTATAGGTTTGATTTTGATTACTGGGATGTCAGAAGGAAATTACAAAAGGGTCATCATCACAAGTACCGTTTTGAAGACATTTGGGCTGATTGCAGAGATGAAGAAGCCATTCGCAAAATGGATTATTGGAGGTTGACCGTACAACGGATTAGAGACCTTGATATTGTTGACCTACCAGAGGATTTTACAGATCCTGGCGATATCATGAATGTGTCTATGATGAACAAGAGGTTTCTAGAAGGCTGTTGCTTGCAATTCAATGGTCTAGGAAAGAAAGTACTAGCATGAGAGAGATATTGGCACCAATCCTATCCAATACTGCAGAATGGTTACATAAGCATGGTTTTGAAATGAAAAGTTTTAGAACAGATTCGGAAGGAGAAGAATCTGAAGCAGAAGCTCGCCGACAAGAAGAACTCCACATGAAAAATAAATCAGCGAATGTTCCCACTTCTTTATGAAGAGGTCCTAGGATTAATTTAAAGTTGTTGGCAAGAAAGATACCCAGGCCATCCTAGAAGGAGAAACCACAGAATTTGATCCATCTCGCTCTAAAGGTAAAAAGGTTGTTTCAGAGGAGATAGATTTCGATGAAGAAGGTACTTCCAGTGACCAATCTGCTGAAGATGAAGAATCAGCAGAAGCAGACTTTGATGCAGAAGAAGTTTCTAAAAGCGGGCAAGAGTTTGAAGAATATTCTGAAGAAGAATTTGAAGGTGATTCCGAAGGTGAACCAGAATTGGAGAGACAAGAGGGTGTTCAACAGGAACCCAGGCATGATCAAGAAAGAACTATGTATCCACCTAAGAATGTAGTTGAGTAAATTCCCAGAATGTCATCGCCTGTGATTTCTAGTGTTCCTCATACGCCTCCAAATTCGAGTACTCCTCCACCTCTTGTTCCCTCATCACCCATTCCTACCACATGCATTCCTGTAGTAGAGGTAACCACTAATCTTGCAGCATTAACCTTGTTTGATACTCCCTTGGTGACAAGAATTCATATGGTTAATATACTGTCAAGTACTTCATCATCCATTCCTAACCTATCTTCACCGACGTAAGATAAAACTTCTAAAACTGAATTCAATCGGTTCATGAATGAGTCAATGCATGATCAGCTCAATGTGCAGTCTACAGGAGAAATGATGACAAAAACTTCTCCTATTGTCACAATACCCATGGTAACTTCAGAGGTGAAATGACTTCAAAGGTGAAAATGACTTCAGAGGTGACAATGATGACTGAGTTGACAGTGAATCCAGAAGTTCACACCTCCTTCCTTCCCCCTTGGCTGATATCTCAAGTATCAAAGTGGAAGAAGCAAATGATCTCTCCAGAGGAGCTCGACCTTAAAGAGATAGTCCCACCAAAGGCTAAAGGGAAGAAAAAGGCAAAAGTATACTCAAGGGTAAACGTTGACAAGACTGGCCACAAGTATGTGGAGATTGGCATACCACCGCGAGAAGAAGGATATGTCAATATGGAAGACTACACAGTAACAAGAGTCCAGCTTGGCAAGGTTACCAATGAAAGTGAAAAAGTAGATGCGTAAGTGACATTGGACATCTTGGCTAGAGGATTGGATAAAATGGATCCAGCTTGCAATATGTACAAACAGAGGGCAGAGCATTATGCCACTGTTGTAAGGAGACTTGTAGGATCTTTAACTAATGCACAACCACTAGCAGTGGTAAGTATTGAGGACCCAGCTATCAAGAAATTTGAGAAGTTCGCCTCCAAAGGCAGGGTGTTCTATGATTTCATTGAGAAGATCATAGAACATGGATCTCAAGTCATAATTGTCGCGGACAAGAAAACTACTTTGTTGGCCAAGCTCACCATAGAGCTTGATAAAGAAAAAAGTGTACTTTCCCAAGAGCACAGAGATATGGAAAAGTGCCTATTATCATGGTCACAGATGAAGCAAGTAAAGCTCAGTAAATTGGTGGAAGCCGGGGTAATTCCCGACAAAGAAAAGTTCAATGAGGTAGGAGAATCTTTGAAACACCAAATTCAAGTGATTCAATCTCTTACGGAAGATCTCCACCAGGTGTAGGAAGATGTTGAAGGGGATCGTGTTATTCTTGAAAAAGGTATCAAGGAGTTGTCAGGAAAACTTCTTGAGGAAAATTGTATCTTCCTGCCAGCCATAGAAATATCCCAGATCTTCAGGGAAGCCATCATGAAGATGATTGACAGTGCAGACTTTTCAGAAGCCTCTTTGAACATCATTTGTGATACAAGGCTCACATTGGATAACCTGAAAACGCATCTTGAGAGGTGCAAGAAGGTTCACTCATCTACCATGAGATCGATCACGAGAATTCACACCATTGTGGATTACACCGTTGGCCCGGAGGAGAAGTTTGTGCAAGAGACTAGGAAGAAATACGAAGACTTCCGCGCCCAAAGCAAGGAAACATGAAGGTTTCTGATCTCTAGTGTTAGAAATTTTGATGCATCCTTTTATGCTTCTTGTAAATATTTCCTAACATTTTGTCTTTTTGTTAATGGAAATTGCACCAAGTTCGAGATGTAATCTTTTGAAAACAAATTACAATTTGACTTTGGTCAAAGTTAGGTGAGATCTCCTTGAATTGCTCACCTATCTTTCCTTGATTTTCTCAAGTTAGTTTCCTAATTTTACTCATCCCTCTTTCTATAAATAGGAGGGATTTCTATTGTATTAAGGATCTTTTAGTATTTTGCAATGAAGTGCTGCCCTTTTTGAAACAAATTGTGAAACTTTGTGTTCATACAGTTTTGCAAACAAAATTTGATCAATAAAGAAGAAGATTGCAAGCTAGACTTTGTGTTGGATTCGATAATCTTGAGAATTGATCTCTTTTGGTGGTAATTAGTAAGTGACATCTGAAAGACTCCAAGCAATTCATGTAAACTTTGTGTTACACCTTTTACTTAGATTTACATTTGTATTTTGGTTAACTATTGTTGGATGATCTACAAGACTTTGTGCTTGTAATTTTTCATGTTGTTCAAGGAATTGATGCATCTAAGAAGACTTTGTGTTTCTAATGTGACAAATGACACATCTATCACAAATCCACCATTGATAAAGCTACAGAATGACTTTGTGCCTTCGTGAGCTTTCCCTTTTACTTTACTTGTTTATTGTTAGTTACTTATGGTATCTCTATGCTTTGCTTTGAAAAAATAGAGGTATTGGTATTACTTCTAGTTGATCGTTTAAAGTTATTAAGAATTGAGAACTTCCAATAGTGAAGCATTGTAAACATCTCTGAAAAAAGAGAGAAGGATGAATGTAACACACCCCCCCACTTTGTAAGTATTGTGTACATTATGTAATTACTTTATGTTTTTTACCATGGCTTTCGTCTATAGTAAGAAGGGTGCCTCCCCTTTTCTGAGAGGAGAGATTCATACCTCACATAGTTGTGGTTGAAGTCCTAGTTGTGTAATCTATCAAAAAGTTGATTACATAATTTTCACCCAACAGTTTTTTGGTAAGTCCACTGGGGAACGACATACGCAATCTAAGCCTCACGCTTTTGATTGAAGTAGATAAGTTTCTTGTTTCTTGTTGTTCTTTTGTATATTGTCACTTTATAATATCCATCTTATTCAGATCTACATTCTGGTGGAGCGGATATATACACGAGGATTGAGGGCTCAAGGAGTAGCAGATCCACTTTTTTAAGAGTTGTTGCAACGTAATTTTCCATTTACGTCTCCACGAGTAAGGTCACCACTACAACGTGTTGTAAGCTACCCTCCACGTAGCCAAAGATCTCCTCTCCCAAGTGTTTGGTTTGTTTACCGTAGACGTCTTGTTCAGGTACCCGTTGTGCAACCAGTTATGGCCGCACCACCTACAGGACCATGGGGAAATGCTTTTGGTCCCCTCTGTTTGGCCGCACCTTTGCATGAGCTACCACGCGTATCCAGGAAGCATCTCCCGAAGTTTCAAGGTGATGGAAAACAACATCCCAATGAGCACATATATGCATTCTACATCGTTTGTGGTGTTCTTGGCATTGGGCATGAAGATGTTTCTGTAAGATTGTTCATTGAATCTCTTCAAGGGGTTGCTACCGAATGGTTCTTTAATCTTCCTAGCACCTCCATCATTGACTGGGCCTCTCTTCGCACTAAGTTTGAAGAAATATTTAAACCTGCTGAAGATTCACATGCTTTATTGGCACAACTCACCACCATGCATAAAGAAGCTCATGAGCCCATGCACAAGTTCATGGAAAAATTTAATAAATTGGTGATGCGGATCCCAAATGATGCAAGACCAATGGATCATAACCTGGAGTGCTTCTTCATCAACACACAACTACCCAAAGTGAGTTTCTACTTATGTAGGGAAAATCTTGTTAATGTTGAAGAAGCTTAGCAACTGGCTACCAGCCTGGAGGACGACATGATACTTGCTGGAGAAATCAGGATGGGAACTAACAAAAACAAAAGGATGCAAGCCTCAGGGTCTTCAACATCTAATGTTAGTGCTCCCAGTGCCAGCTCAAATTTCACAGATCCCATGATCCAAAGGCTGGCGAATGAAGTCTTGTCTCTCAAAAAGAAAGTTTCAAACAATAACAACAATAGCAATTACAAGGATGTCCCTAGGAGGAATTTCCCTAATTACGCTGGCAACAAAAATCAAAATCGTTTCCCAGCACCCCCAGGAAGGCTTGCTCTGGAAGCCCCACCCACTAACAATGTCGTGGGATACTACGAGGTTGAACAAGATGATTATGCACAACAAGAATACCCTGAAGAAGAAAATGACAATCTCTTCCAAGAAGAAGAAATTGAATTCGCTGGTGACTCCAAGATTAGCTACTTGCAAATGGCAGAGCAAGAAGACGAAGATGACTTGGTGACTGATACTTATGCTTTTTTTACGCGGCATCAACAAAATCAGCTTGATAAAGCTCAAGCTGTTGTGGTCCCTGAAAAAGAAAAGCCGCTGGTCATGACACCAAAAGAGGGTCTCCCCTCCCTTTGCAACCCAAGAAAGCAACAAATCCACAAGTAAGTACACCTCACCCTTCCTCATCAACTCTCGTTATTCCTAAAGCTAATCCTCTTGTTCCAAAGACTAGTGTGCCTTTTGTAAAACCAATCAGTGAAGTTACGACTTCCAGCCTAGAAAATTCTTTCCAGGCTTTTCACATTATTGACCATGCCAAGAAAACCAAGGTTCAAATGTCTGAGGCTAAATACCTCAAAGCCAACCTCAACCAATTTGACAGGCTTGTCAAGTTTGTTAATGAAAAAAGAATTTCCCCAAGTCAGGATACACCTCCTAACATCCCTGTTACTCCTAAACCCAAGATTCCACAGAGTAACCTTGTATCTAATCCTCCAACCGCCTCCGAACGCATTGATCTGTTTTTCATCTCCCTACTTGTAAATGGTTTTAAGCTGAGTAACTGTGTCATAGACTCTAGTGCATCCGACAACATGATGCCTGCCAAAGTAGCCACTGCCTTGGGCCTTGAGATGACCAAAACTTTCAGCCGTTGTTTCTCCATGGAGAATAAACAAGTGCCATTGATCGACCAAATCAAAGATGCGCAATATGCATTCCCCGCATACCTGGAGAAGAAAATAAAAATGATGGTCCTTATGGCTGATGTACCAGCATCCTACGGAATCCTCCTCGAACGCAATTTTTGCAAAGATGTTGGAGGAGAACTAAGCATGGATATGTCTGAAGCAAGAATACCCGTTAAAGGTGTGATGCAAAAATTGGTTCCTGAAAAATTGTCAAAGTTTTTAGTTGCCAAATCAGATCCCAGAGCTCAGATCTTGTTCGAATCCTCAGGTGTGGGAACTTACTATCTACAAAAAATGAGGTGGGTGAATCCTCAACTCAAAATGAGTCAGAAAATGATGATATTTCCTCCACTTCAAATGAGTCGTCGTTAGGTGATTTGTCTATCTCCAACTGTGAATCCTCGTCAGATAATGAAGCTTTGGACTTCGACATTGTTAACATTGGTGATCCCAACGATGTCTGGTTGCTCGAATTTGATGGTAGCTGCTCTTCGACTGGTTCTAGAGCAGGAATGGTTTTTATTTCGCCAACAGGAAAGTTTTTCCTTTTCTCTTTCAAGTTACAATTTGATAATACTAATAATACCGCCGAATATGAAGCCTTGTTATTGGGAATGCAAGTTGTACTGAAGAAAGGTATAAAAAATCTCCATGCACAAGGTGATGCCAAGCTGATAGTATGTCAAGTAAGAAATCTTTATCAGACAAAGAATGACAGACTTAGGCATTATCGTAATCTAGTATGGGATTCTATTGAGGAATTCAAAGCTTTCGATATCTCTGTTGTTCCTAGGGAATACAATACCAGAGCTGATTCCCTCGCAATCTCTGCCACACTCTTGGTGCCACACAAAGACTTTCAAGGTTCTACCTACACCATAGAGTTGGTTTTCCACCCAAGTGTCCCTGACAATTTGGAGAACTGGAAAATTTTCAATGATGATCATCAGACCATTACATTTCTGGAGAAAGCAGGGAATTTTGATGAGTTGTATTTCGAAGGTAGTGATTCTCTACCTCGAGAATCTATGTCAAATATAGACCCTGTTACGGGTGAAGAATATTTGCAACTCATTTAAGGGAATAAGATTCCCAAAGGATTAGTATCCTTAGAAAAGCTTTTTGACAAGCATGATCCCCATGTGAAAAAGCAACTCTCAGATTCTGACTCATCTAATGAAGTGGAACAAATTAATCTAGGAACTGAAGCTAACCCCAAGGTGGTGAACATTGGAAAATGTTTCATAGCCAAAGAAAGAAGATAGTTTGCTCAGCTACTACAAGAGTATATTGATGTCTTAGCATATTCGTACAAAGATCTAAAATCATTTCAGCCTTAAAAAGTACAACATGATAATCCCCTCAAGGCCGAAGCTTTTCCTTACAAACAAAAGCAGAGGCAGCACAATTCCAAGATTTCTGGAAAAATTATGGCAGAGGTTCAAAAGATTCTAAATGCACAGATAATATTCCCTATCCATCATTCAACATGGATAGCTAATATTGTTCCCGTTCGTAAGAAGAATGGTGAAATCCACATCTGTGTAGATTTCAGGAATCTAAACCAATTGTCGCTCAAAGACAATTATCCACTTCCAGTGATGGACCAAGTCTTACAAAATGTAACTGGATCTGAGATGCTCTCCATGCTAGATGGATTTTTTGGCTACAATCAAATTGAAGTTACTTCAAGCGATCAACACAAAACCGCTTTCACAACGCCATGGGGAATGTTTGCATATCGCAGGATGCCTTTTGGTTTGATCAACGTTGGCACCACATTCCAATGTGCCATGGATCTCGCTTTCCACGATGTGATGGGTAAGTTCATCGTGGTGTATCTTGATGATCTCACGGTCTTCTCTAAGCAACGTCATGAACACTTCTACCACTTGAGGAAAATTCTTGAAAGATGTCGTCAGCATGGTATTTCCCTAAATCCCAAAAAGTCAACTTTTGGGGTGATAGAAGGTAAACTTCTTGGTCATGTTGTATCTACAGAGGGAATCAAGATTCACTTGGAAAGAGTCAATGGAATTAAATCTCACTCTGCCGTCAAGCAAGAAAGTTGTCCATTCCTTCTTTGGCAAGGTAAACTTCTTAAGGAGGTTTCTTCCAGACTTTGCTGAAAAGACTCGACATATTGTAAATATGATGAAGGGTAACACCACATTCCATTGTATGGTTGAAGGGAAATCAATGTTCAATGATATCAAGGAGGCCATTTCTCATGCGCCTATGTTGGTCTGCCCCAACTACACCAAATATTTTGTCATGTACAGTTATGCTTCCGAGCATACACTCTCAACAATTTTGGTGCAGGAAAACGATGAAGGCTTTGAATCTCCCATCGCATTCATGAGTTGCCCCCTGAAGAATTATGAACTGAAATACTCTCAAATGGAGAAGCATGCTTTTGCAGTTGTTAAAGCCATCAAGAATTTTTGGTTCTACATTCTAAGTAGCCATGTCAAGGTTCTAGTAACAGATTCGACTGTTAAGTCCATCCTAACACAATAGGAATTTGGAACAAAAAGAGGTAACTAGATTACCAAAATTTAGGAATATGACCTAGAAATCAAACCTACTAAGTTGATTCGTGCACGTGGACTTTGTCAGCTTATAGCTGAAAACAATCTAGATAAAGAAATTTCAAAAGATGAAGAAGTGTCAGATGATGAAGAGATAGATCCAAGTACACTCCCAATGGTATTGTTTGTTAGTACCACTAATGAATGGTATTCTAACATCGCTCATTTCCTCACATATGGAGAATGCCCCAATCACTTGACTCCAAGGGAAAAGAGAACCATCAAGCTGAAATCAGCTAATTTTGTCTTATGGGACAATGGCTTGTACAAGCGTGCAATGGATGGGACTTTTCTCAGATGTGTCGATAAGGAACATCAACAAAAATTGTTGAAATCTTATCATGACTTGGCATGTGGCAGACATTTCTCAATGTCGGTAACCGCTCACAAAATCCTGAGAGCGAAGTATTACTGGCCCACACTTTTTTAGGACACGTACTCTTGGGTGCGTAAGTGTGAATTGTGCCACGTTTCGTTGGCCAACCCAGGTTGTCATCCTTGCCATTGAAACCTGTTGTGATCGAAGAACCTTTCCAGCAGTGGGGGATCGACTTCATAGGTGCAGTTAATCCATCATCAACTGCAAAACACATCTATGTTTTAACTGCTACTGACTATTTCACCAAATGGGTGGAAGCGATACCTGCCAAGCATGCTACTTCAGAAGTGGTGTGTAGTTTATTAAAGGAAAGCATTATTTCCAAGTTCGGTGTGCCGACCAAGATTGTTGTTGACAATGCTTCTGCCTTCTCATCCAATGAGATTATTGAGTTTTGTTTTGAGCACGACATAACTTTGTCACATTCTTCTGACTATTATTCGCAAGGTAATGGTCAAGCGGAATCTAGCAACAAAAATCTGGTGACTATCATCCGTAAGTTGGTAGACGAGAATCAATGTTTGTGGCACAAGGCCTTGTTCGACGCTTTGTGGGCAGATAGGATAACTTTGAAGCGAGCAATCAACATGTCTCCTTTTCAACTCTTGTATGGGTTGAATGTCAAGATTCCTATAACCTTGGAACTACCAGCCCTCAAATTGGCTAAGGCCATTGAGGATGAGATGTTTGACAACTCTGTTGATAAGCGCATCATGTATCTCTCTGAATTAGAAGAGAATCGGGTTCAAGTGGCTAACCGCATTGCGGAACACTAGGACCAAGTAAAGAAGTTTTTTGACAAAAAATCCAAGTCTCGAGAATTTCAAATTGGTGACCTCGTTCTCCTGTGGGACCAACAAAGAGAACCAAAAGGTATGCACGATAAATTTGACTCATTGTGGACAGGACCTTTCCAAATAGATCAGCTACACAATGAGAATAGTTTCTAGTTAGCATATGGAGACAGAACACCATTTTCCCTTCCTCACAGTGGGCAACATCTCCAGCACTTTACACAGTAAAGTAAATGGCGTTGGCATGTAAATACTTTTTATTTTCAAGTCCTTTTGATTCTTTATGTTTTAAGTTATGTCGCCGTCATCGTCGCCTGACTCCATGCCCAATGGATAAAGGCACTTGGATTCTGGAGTTCTTCTCCCTTCAGTCGTTTCAAAGAATAGTTAAAGGAAGATCCCCAGTAGGAGCCAACTATTATCACGGAATCTAGTAGCACTTGTTCCATGAATAACCCCCCTACGAAACTTTTCTGTTTCCTAGGTTCGTGAAGTTCAAGCACGCAAAATGAGGTGATTTTCAAGCCACCTCGAAATGTGTTCCAAAGCCTCATATAGTCAATTTGAGCATCCCCCTATGTTCGCCTCACGAAGACCTTTGAAACGAGCTCCTTCGCGAAGTCTCACTGTTCATACTTAGTTAAATTGTGAAATATGCAGTTGCACTTAAAAAGTGTGCTCCTGCTCACAAGCCAAAAAACTGACTAAGTGTTGAAAGTGTAGGGGCGCCAAAAATCAGCGCCCCTGCATGAAAGTGATTTTCAAAAATGTGAAAAAGCGTTAAAAAAGTGCGCTCTTACACATGGTTTCCAGACTTATCCAATTTTTGGCTCAGGCACACTTCTTCACGTTATTTGCATTTTTCACTTATCGTGTCACTTTTTATGCCTTATGCCTCAATTAATTGGGTGACTTGAGTTAAGTTTTATGTTTCCCTTTCACTTAAAAGTGATTTTATTGTTTCATTTTCATTGTTTGTGGTCTTCAACTTATTTTCTCTTTGCTGGAGCGCATTTTTCGTTCTTCAAAAATGTGTTTTCTTGAAGAGCTTCTCCTTGTTCATGCTAGGGTTTTGAAGTCTTGCTTCAAGTATGTAATTATTTATTTTTTCTCTTCTTTTCTTTTTACGTCTGCTTTATATCTTAAAAATAGGTTTTGTAATGGCGTTTCTTTTTATCAAGTCGTGATCTTGAGCTCTGTAAATAAATGTTTTTCCTCTCCCTGCGTGTGAGTTTTCTCCTTGCACGTGTGTTCTCTTTCCTCCATGTGTTGCCTTTCATTCATGCGTTTTCTTCCTCCCACACATTTTTTGACCTTCTCTTTTAATTTTGATGTCTTGTTTTAATGCATGGAGTTTCTTCTCTTGCCCATTTCGTGTTTTCTCTTTTCAGCATGGTTCCTTCTCATCTTTGCTAACCATGCCTTCGTCTAATGTTTTCATTTATCGATCCACGTCCTTTCCTTTCAAACACCGACTGAGTTCTCAATTGTTTCAACTTATCACTATTTACATCATAGTGTATTGGCGTGAGAATGTAGGATTTTCCTCCAAAAATGCGTGGTGAAGGGATTTCTCTCCAAATCACATGTTAGACAAATACAGAATGAAGAAATTCTCACGCTTCATGAGTCAAGCGTTGTTTTTCAGCATCATTGCAAGTTATTTTCCAACTTCATGCTTCATGTGCAGTGGCATCCAAAAAGTGTGCCTATACATTCATTGGTTCTTCCCAGATATCATGCAAACTCCCAAGTGCAAAGGCGTCAAAAAAGTGTGCCTTGACATCATAAGGAATTTTCTAACATTGATGAAGAGCAGGAGCGTTGTTTTTCAGCGCCCCTACACCAAAGTCAACTTCCTTCAAAATGCAAGGGTGCTTATTTTCAGCGCCCTTACATTTTTCCCAATTTTTCTTCCCAACACCTCAAAACTTGCCAATTTCATTTCAAACCTTCTTCCATCCACTTTGTGCATCATTTTGCATGCCTTGTCATCTGCTCCACACTTGCTCATTATCGTTGCTCACCTCACACATTCTCATGATGTATAATGACTAACGTTTGTTCTAACTCCACATCTTGCAGTCTCTTTTCAAGATCCTCAAAGTTGATTAATCAAAGATTCATTTACTCTCAGATGATTGTGAGAAAACCTCCTTCTTCTTCAAAAGAAAAAGGCAATATGAAATATAGCTATCAAGGTGTTTATCCGCTAAATGTAGTGGTCTCCAAGGTGGAAGAAATAAAAGACACAGAGGTTGGTCATCAAGACTTGGTTGATTTTGCAGAGAAAACTGAGAAGAAGCCTCTTCCTAATCCGATGAGAGCAATTGTACACAGTAACCTGCATTTGGTAGCTATGTTCCCTACTGCTGCACACAATACAAAATTTATCCTTCAAGTGGCATCCCACTACATTAGGGAAAGCAAAAGTGTGATCGATTCTTCTAGGCACAACATTTTAAGACTCAGCCCTGACTTATTTGATATTGTGTTTAAAGTTCCTCAAATGGAGAAACACATTGACATCTCGATACAAAAAGCACAAGAAGTCTTTGACGTTGATCCCAACAAGGCTAAAAACCTAATAAATAGCCAACGGTTGAAGAAGCCTAGACAAACTGTTTCCAGATGGCCAAAGGGACTCCTGCGAAGTGATTTCAAAGATGATGTCAAAGATATGATCATATTTTTAAGCAGAGTGAAGGGCTTGCCTGAATCATCCACTTTTCATGATTGGATGTATGAATACATCAGGAGTATAAGATGACAAAAATTTCACATTGACTAGGGCAAACAGATCAATGATGAAATACATGGGCAACTGATCAATGCACCTTCTACATTAAAATTCTATATGACTTCTTATCTGGTCTATGCAATAGCTATAATGAGGAAATTTCCAAGTCTATCCACAAAAGGGAATCGGATGTTGGTACCTGTGTATAAATTCTTCTATCAACTAGAATTGAAGGAAAGCTTCCATCATTTCAGGTGGGTTATTGATGCTTTCTTCGCACCTTTTCTTTTCAATTTTGATCCAGCTCTCAAGAGGAGAAGGGTATCTGATGAGGCCTATAAGGAAATAAGTAAAGTTGGATGCTTATTTATGCAATTCCCAACATTTACTTATTTCAGAGTAGGGTGCTACACTAGCTGCCCTTACATGCTACCACGATATCCTTCGGACAAGTGGGTTCTCATGGAGATGTGTAGAAAGCTGATTTCAGTGCATAAAGAACGAAGAAATAATCACAAGCCTGGATTCAAGTTCTCACTGACAATCAACAGATATACTATCCCAATTGTAGAGAAAACCAAATCTGTTTATGTTGAGATGCAAATCATGACAATCAGGACCTACAGGTATAGGTTTGATTTTGATTACTAGGATGTCAGAAGGAAATTGCAAAAAGGTCATCATCAGAAGTACCATTTTGAAGACATCTGGGCTGATTGCAGAGATGAAGACGTCATTCACAAAATGGATTATTGCAGGTTGACTGTGCAACAGATTAGAGACCTTGATATTGTTGACCTATCAGAGGATTTTATAGATCCTGGCGATATCATGAATGTTGTCTATGATGAACAAGAGGTTTCTAAAAGGCCGTTGCCTTCAATTTAATGGTCTAGGAAAGAAAGTACTAGCATGAGAGAGAGATTGGAGCCAATCCTATCCAATACTGCAGAATGGTTACATAAGCATGGTTTTGAAATGAAAAATTTTAGAACATATTCAGAAGGAGAAGAATCTGAAGCAAAAGCTCGCTGACAAGAAGAACTCTGCATGAAAAATAAATCAGTGATTGTTCCCACTTCTTTACGAAGAGGTCTTAGGATCAAGTTTACTGTTGGCAAGAAAGATACCCAGGCCATCCCAAAAGGAGAAACCACGGAATCTGATCCATCTCGCTCTAAAGGTAAAAGGGTTGTTTCAGAGGAGATAGATTCCGATGAAGAAGGTACTTCTAGTGACCAATCCGCTAAAGATGAAGACTCAGCAGAAGCAGCCTCCGATGCAAAAGAAGTTTCTAAAAGCGAGAAAGAGTTTGAAGAAGATTCTGAAGAAGAATCTGAAGGTGATTCTGAAGGTGAACTAGAATTGGAGAGACAAGAGGGTGATCAACAGGAACCCAAGCATGATTAAGAAAGAACTATGTCTCCACCTGAGAATGTAGTTGAGGAAATTCCCAGAACATCATCGCCTATGATTTCCAGTGTTCCTCATACCCCTCCAAATTTGAGTACTCCACCTCCTGTTCCCTCATACCCCATTCCTACCACATGCATTCTTGCAGTAGAGGTATCCATTAATCCTGCAGTGTTAACCTTGCTTGATACTCCCTCGGTGACAAGCATTCATATGGTTGATATACTGTCAAGTCCTCCATCATCCATTCCTAGCCTGTCTTCACCGACGTAAGATATCACTTCTAAAACTGAATTCAATCGGTTCATGAATGAGTCAATGCATGATCAGCTCAATGTGCAGTCTACAAGAGCAATGATGATAAAAACTTCTCCTATTGTCACGATACCCATGGTAACTTCAGAGGTGACAATGACTTTAGAGGTGAAAATGACTTCATAGGTGACAATGACGACTGAATTGACAGTGAATCCAAAAGTTCACACCTCCTTCCTTCCGCCTTGGTTGATATCTCAAGTATTGAAGTGAAAGAAGCAAATGATCTCTCTAGAGGAGCTCGACCTCGAAGAGATAGTCCCACCAAAGGCTAAAGGGAAGAAAAAGGAAAAAGTATACTCAAAGGTAAACATTGACAAGATTGGCCAGAAGTATGCGAAGATTGGCATACCACCGCGAGAAGAAGGATATGTCAATATGGAAGACTACACAGTAACAAGAGTCCAGCTTGGCAAAGTTACCAATGAAAGTGCAAAAGCAGATGCACAAGTGACATTGGACATCTTGGCTGGAGGACTAGATAAAACAGAGGGTAGAGGGTTATGCCACTATTGTAAGGAGACTTGCAGGATCTTCAACTAATGCACAACCACTGGCAATGGTAAGTATTGAGGACCCAACTATCAAGAAAGATGAGAAGTTCTCCTGCAAAGGCAGGGTGTTGTATGATTTCGTTGAGAAGATCATAGAACACGGATCTCAGGTCATAATTGTTGCGGACGAGAAAACTACTTTGTTGGCCAAGCTCACCATAGAGCTTGATAAAGAAAAAAGTGTACTTTCCCAAGAGTGCAGAGATATGGAAAAGTGCCTATTGTCATGGTCACAGATGAAGCAGGTAAAGCTTAGTAAATTGGTGGAAGTGGGGGTAATTCCTGACAAAGAAAAGTTCATTGAGGTAAGAGAATCTTTGAAACACCGAATTCAAGTGATTCAATCTCTTACGAAAGATCTCCACCATGTGTAGGAAGATGTCGAAGGGGATCGTGTTATTCTTGAAAAAGGTATCAAGGAGTTGTCAGGACAACTTCTTGAGGAAAATCGTATCTTCCTACCAGCCATAGAAATATCCCATATCTTCAAGGAAGCCATCATGAAGATGATTGACAGCGCAGACTTTTCAGAAGCCTCTTTGAACGTCATTTGTGATACAAGGCTCACATTGGATAACCTGAAAACGCATCTTGACAGGTGCAAGAAGGTTCACTCATCTGCCATGAGATCGATCACAAGAATTCACACCATTATGGATTACACCGTTGGTCCGGAGGAGAAGTTCGTGTAGGAGACCAGGAAGAAATACGAAGACTTCTACACCCAAAGCAAGGAAACATGAAGGTTCCTGATCTCTAGTGTTAGACATTTTCGATGCATCCTTTTATGCATCTTGTAAATATTTCCTGACATTTTATATGTCTTTTTGTAAATTGTAATTGCACCAAGTTCGAGATGTAATCTTTTGAAAACAAATTACACTTTGACTTTGGTCAAAGTTAGGTGAGATTTCCTTGAATCGCTCACCTAACTTTCCTTGATTTTCTCAAGTTAGTTTCCTAATTTTGCTCATCCTTCTTTCTATAAATATGAGGGATTTCTATTGTATTAAGGATCATTTAGTATTTTGCAATGAAGTGCTGCCCTTTTTGAAACAAATTGTGAAACTTTGTGTTCATACTTTGCAAACAAAATTTGATCAATAAAGAAGAAGATTGCAAACCAGACTTTGTGTTGGATTTGATAATCTTGTGAATTGATCTCTTTTGGTGGTAATTAGTAAGTGATATCTGAAAGATTCTAAACAATTCATGTAAACTTTTTGTTACACCTTTTACTTAGATTTACATTTGTATTTTGGTTAACTATTGTTGGATGATCTACAAGACTTTGCGCTTGTAATTGTTCATGTTGTTCAAGGAATTGTTGCATCTAAGAAGACTTTGTGCTTCTAATGTGACAAACGACACATTTATCACAAATCCACCATTGATAAAGCTACGGAACGACTTTGTGCCTTCGTGAGTTTTCCCTTTTACTTTACTTGTTTATTGTTAATTACTTCTGGTATCTCTACGCTTTGCTTTGACAAAATAGAGGTATTGGTATTACTGCTAGTTGATCATTTAAAGTTATTAAGAATTGAGAACTTCCAACAATGAAGCATTGTAAACATCTTCTCTGAAAAAAGAGAGAAGGATGAATGTAACACACAACCCCCCCGACCGCCCCCCACCCACTTTGTAAGTATTGTGTACATTGTGTAATTACTTTATTTGTTTTACCATCGCTTTCGTCAGTAGTAAGAAGGGTGTCTCCCCTTTTCTGAAAGGAGAGATTCATATCTCACATAGCTGAGACTGAAGTCCTAGTTGTGTAATCTATCGAAAAGTTGATTACATAATTTTCACCCAACATAATTCATTCTATTATTAAAAAATTAAATTTTATTAAATCAATTTTTGTATAAGTAACAACCAAATACATATGATCTCCTTATCTTATAGAGGGAATGTATACAATTTGTATCACTTGAAAGCCCTAGCTGTTACGAAGGTTTTGTTTGACAAGCAGGGGTGGCCATCAAATATCAGGCCGGCTCGTGATGCAGAGTGTGGGCAATACTCATCTTTCCTTGCCCCTTTACTCACTACAATATCTTAATAAAAGTATAACTCACTTCATACAATTTAGAAGAGAAGCAGATGATACAGGAAATAGTGCTGTTAGCTGAATGTGGCATTTTGGAGGAGGGTTTAGCTTACGACTTAATCTCTGCGAGAATTTCTAAGAATGATTCAATTTCCACTGATGCAAAAATCGGGTAGCATTCTGAGAACTCCCATCTTCTTTCTCTCTTTCCAGATGGAGAAGTTCAATATGCCTTACTAAACTCCCATGCTGTGCAAATTGTTCTGGTACTGTAAATGAGCAGCTGATAACATCTCCTGTAACAAACTTGAATCTAATTGCCCCTTTATAAACACATATTCGAAGGATGCTTTTCTCTTTGTCATTTGCAATGGAATATGATGGAAGTTTAAAATTTTTAAAAGGCGAACAGTTAGGATCTGCGGTCAACATGGTTGTTTCCACGCGCATCTCTGGCACACGGACATTCTCCTTGCCACATAGAACGAAGCAAAATAACATGGCTTCGGATCTTGTTTCCCTTTGCACTGGAACGCTTAGCCCACCTACCAAAGGATACATTTTCGTGGGTAATTCATCTGCAGGGGATCCCGAAACCTCCAGTTGCTCTAAATAAGGAAGTTCCTGTTATTCAAACAACCCAGAACAAGGTGCCCTTTACTTGTAGAAACTTAAATGAGTCACATGAATTCTGAAAGGGTTTATCAACCCCACAAGTTTCTAATTTCTATAGAACGTAATTCTTTAAAGAAATCTTAATGTGCAGCTAATAGCCTGCCTGAAATGAAGAATGCAAATTTGGAGTTGCTTATCCATCAGTGATAATGAGGCCAAAGAAAAACAAGCGTACCTTAAGTAAATGATAAATATTTATTTCCAAGCTGTCACAGTCTACCATGCCTACCCTTTGTAGCGACTTGACCTTGGGAGCAAGAAAATGCTCAATATGTGGTGTTGGCCTTGGCAGACAATCATAGTCACAAGGTTCCGAGGATTTACAGAAACCAGGGGTTCCCTCAAAAATCATAACGTTCAACCTTTTGACTTGAGTCATACTCGAGAATTTCTGCAATCGTGAACAACCAGAAATGTCTAAACAAATGAGACCTTCTGGAAGATCGGTCAATTCCACAAGTTTCTTACATCCATCTAGTTTGAGCCTTTTTAAAGACTCTGCGAAATCCAATGATGATATCTGAGTAAGACTGTGGCAATGAGAGAGATCAAGAGTATCCAACTTTAGCATCGCAGACATTATAGAGAACTTTTGCAGTTTTAAACATTGTTTAAGGTTGAGATTAATAATACCTCTGGGGAGAGAAAGCAATTCTACAAGTTCGTTATTTTTGGTTGCCTTAAGATACGCTAAAGATCTCAGATATTTGAAACTTGATGGAATTTTTGACAACAAATTGTTACTAATGTCAAGGGTATTTAGGTTGACCAGATTTCCAAAAGTTTGAGGTAAGGCTTCTAAACAGCAAGAAAACAAATATAGCTCTTCCAAATAGAGGAGCTCTCCAAATTCCTTTGGGAGACAAGATTGTTTAGTGCGACTCAAATCAAGGTAGCGTAGAAGTTTGAGTTGGGCTATTGATTTAGGCAACACAGTAGAAAAGAAAGATGATCCGCTACTGTCACTATCACTCTCTGTTTCGGGCATCTGCAACAATTAGAGATCCTGTGAGTCATACTAGCCTCGCCATATGCAGAGCTAAACTGAAAAGACTAGAAAAGATTAGTAATGGGTGAACAATCCTAAATTATTGAATAGAATTGCAGCCAACCCAACTTAGTGATACTTCTTTTCCACTATAATGCAATCTTTATCTTATGCGTTCTTCTTTGCAAGCAAAAAGAAAGGTAGCTCACCTCCAGACATGGTTCGCATTCTTCCAATTGACAATTGGAAAGGACAAGGTATCGCAGATTCAGAGGAAGTATTGTAATTTGAGTTCTCAGATGTAGATCCCACCAAAGCATGAATTCCAAATTATGCATGGATTGCAGAGAATCTATGCCCTGAAGCTCCAAGTATCTTTTCCACATGATTCCTCTAACACTTGACATTTCCTGATCAAGAAAAAGAGTTTGTTGGCTTACATGAAATAAAACCATATGGAAAACTGTAGAGTTATGCTTACAGAGGTGTTTGAGTAATAGTATAGTTTGGTTGACAAGAAAACATAAGAATGTACAAAACTAACAGAAGGCCTATATTTTGTTGACTACCTCTTTGCGAGCCATGACATTGAATATATCCTCCTCACGCCATACTCTACTACGTTTGGCTGGATCGTTCCATGATTCCTCTTCGACCATTCTTCTTCCCAAGTCTCTTATTTGATTATGCATGCTGAATTCACAAAAATAGGGACCAAGTTCATCATGTTGATCTTGGTCTTCAAATTCTTTGTATTTATGCTCCTGTATTACTATGAGTGACTTCCCTTCAAGATTTTGAAGACTGGTGTACACAGCCCTGCACCCTAAAACACCCCAAAATTTAATATAGAAATCCATGTTGTAAGCCTGACTACTCAAGAGGATGCCATCCTGGAGCTTGAGTGTGATTAAAAAGCAGGCAATGTCTAAGAAAATCCTCTTCTCTTGCACAGGAAGTGCATCATAACTGATTTTCAGGGTCTGATAAAAATTTTCGTACTCAACATTTTCAATTTTGGTCAAGGCGTCACTCCAATATCTAATGTTCCTTTTACCATATAGATGCGCACCTATAATTTCCAAGGACAGAGGAAGACCCCTACAAGCTTTTACAATTCTCTCTGTCATATCTTCATAGCCCTTGTCAGGGCAGGCTCTGAGGAAGGCATGCCAGCTGAATAATTGCGTGCTCTCTTCTATATCCAGGCCCTTCATATGGTAAATATCATCTACTTGTCCAGCCTCCAAGATACGTTTATCTCGACTGGTAATAATGATTCTGCTACCTTGTCCGTACCAATCCCCCACCAGAGCATCAACCTGTTTCTCGTCGCTAACATCATCTAGAATGACTAGGGCCTTTATGGACGCCAGACGGTTTCTCATTACGACTTTGCCTTGATCTGCGCTTTTCAACTTTATGTCATCTTTCATCAAATCCTGGAGGACATGCTGTTGCAATTTTCTAAGGCCCTTTGTGGACTCCCCTGCAGTGGCTCGAACTTCTGACGCAAACGAGGAGGCTTCGAACAGGTGATAGATCTCGTTATAAATGGCCTTTGTTAGCGTGGATTTTCCCAGGCCCCCCATTCCCCAAATACCAACAATCAACCGATCAGCTCTTTATCATCTATTTTCAGCAGCTTTATCACCTCTTCGTTACGAGCTTTGAGTCCCACAGGGCGTTTTGCCACATCTAATACAGTAACGTTCAATGTCTTGAGAACGTCTGTAACTACCTGCTTCACAAGCCTCCCTTCGTACCTGTACCACACAACTCCAGGCAGTGGCACACATATTTATGCAACATCTTAAGTAAAAATGCCTTAGTTTCTAAATTCATTTAAAAAAAACAGAGAATGCTGGTGGGTCTGTCAGGGCAACTGGTTAAAATTGGTCCTCAATTTGGGGATCCTCCTAGCAGTCTGCCTTATAACACTTTTTATTAGTTATCATTCCCCCTTATTGATTCAATAGAGAGATTACAATTTTAGACCTTTACAGAAGCTTAACAATTTCCTGCAAACATGTTAAATAAGACGACGGTTAATTGGAATTGACTGGCAACACATTAAAGATTTATTGATACATCTACAATTTTAATTGACATAGGGATAAATTAGTTACCCATCATTCTCACTCTCCCCTTTCCTCTTAATGAAAAAGAAAATTTTCTTGGATATCTAGTATATCCTTAACATCCTCTCTAAACTATGATATAACCACATTACAAATCCTTTTAAATTGATAGATACTAAGTGTTTATCAGTATGTAATTTAAATTTAAATTTGTACGAGTTCATAATTATGAAAATCACTTGATAATAATGATTTTTCAGATGTTGGTTTTGCATTTTTTTCATAGAGAAAAAAAGTATCGAGCAGTCTCCTTATAATTTTTATCAGTGATAAAAGTTTGGCTTATTCAGATAGCTCATCTGAAATCATATTAATAAGTGAATCTTACTGAAAAACTAATGTAATTTTAGATAAAATCAAATTAATACTTTAAATGCATGACCAATAGTGAACTTCCTGCTTTTTCACAACTTTCTATCAGTTGGCCTGTCTATTACTATTTTTTATCAGTGATAAAAATGGCTGTGAGCAGCTAGTCTCATATTTTCATTTTATTTTCAAAAATATGTAAAGATGCATGATTGATAAGCTCCAGCGAAAGAACCAAGAATTATACCCCAAAGCCGTTTTAGTAAGAGACCAGCCCGAGAGAGAAGAGACTTGGTACAGAGCCGCTTTCCACGCAGTGATCTCATGTTCTTCATGTCTGCCTTGACTGTAATGTTTATGGAATGCCTCAGCATATGGACCACCTTTTTTATCAGGGTATCTCACATCTGATGGCTCCACATCATAAAACAAGGGGATAATTGTTGTGCCTGTAGATATTGACTTGAAATCCCACATAAGCGAGAGCTCCTTGAGACACCATGGCGAAAGGGCATAGTGAGCAGAAAATATGGGTATATGGATTGCAGAGCTTTGAACGGCACGCTGAAGACTGATTCCAATGTTGTCGCCCTTTTCCAATCGCTCACTGTCTAAGAACACATGAAGTCCTGCGGTTGAGAGAGATTGGTAGAGATGATCGACCAAGGTTTTTCTGACATCGGCACCTCTGAAGCTCAGGAAAATATGGTACCTTTTGTGGCGCTGGTTGGGAGTATGTGATGAAAGAGGCCTGTAATGCTTGAAATCCTCCATTCCGCTCCAGAATGTTGAACTCTCGTTACTTGTAAAACTCGTCGGAAACCGAGATCCGCAAACCGCGGCACAGAACGAATTAAAACAAAGGGGGAGAAAGAGATTAGGGAAGATATCATGAAGGAATCTATGTGGAAATTCAGTATCAGTTTCTGGCGTCGGCGTGCGGGACCACTCATATGGGTACAACCTAATGTGAAGGATTCTGCGTGGAAATTCAGTATCAGTTTCTGGTGACGGTCCCATTCTGCGTGGAAATTCAGTATCAGTTTCTGGTGACGGCATGTGGGACCGTTCATATACGAAGTCTTAATATTCTATCCAACTCGAGGTATTTATTAATTAATTGACTAGCACTTGCACCAGAAGGGGTGCAAGGGTCTGGTGCAAGGGTTACCCTGATAGAAAAGTATATGTAAGTTATTATATTAAATACTAACAATTTAAATTATTCACGATCTTACCACAATAGAAAGAAAAATTTAATATAAATATGGATATTATTCATTGAATATTATTTAGGTACAGAGAGAAAGAAAATTTAATATAAATATTATATTAAATACGAACAATTTAAATTGAAAATTAAGATTACCTACAAAAGTTTTTAAGTATGAACAATCTATAAATTTGATGTTGACAAAAAATGACGAAGACTACAGAGCAACCTCACTTTAGCTCTTGCTTTTTTATGTGTTCCTACCTATGGTGGCTATGTTTGTTTTTCTAAACCAAATGAAAAGCATAAAGAGGATAGTAGATGACCCCAAGTGATCCTAATTAAATCAGAGTAGGTCAATGAGACTCAAAAGGCCAACAATTTGTAGTAGCTAATCATAACTACATAAGAGACTCTCTTAATGAAAAATACCAAATCATTTCTACATTGACTCAGAGAACAAATCAAGATAAACAATTAGGGTGCTATTAAAAAATTGATTGTGCTTGTAACTGCAATTTTTTGAAGTGGGCTAGCACAGAAGAGGACATAGATGATTTCAAGACCTATAGCTATAGATAGAACCAAAGTGAAGAAGAGATACAAGAGGATTACTCCAATTTGGATACTCTTGTAGGCCAGCACATAAAATGACTTAGATGATTTCAAGACCTATAGCTATAGATAGAACCAAAGTGAAGAAGAGATACATGAAGATTACTCCAATTTGGACAATCTGGATGCTCATATAAATGATATGGTAGATGTGTTTGTGCATATCCTACAACCATGGCATTCCATGAGACTACATTTTGTTGAGCCAGTATGTCAAACACTTCACTAACGTGGAGGTTGTAGTTCAAGTTGCAGAGCTAGAAGTGAGATGTAAAAGCAGATCCAATTAGAGATCAAAATCCACTTGCAGAGTTAGGCTATCATCCCTGCTTTTCCCTACGAGTCACGAATTATTGATCTAGATGGAACTGTTGGTGATTGTCCAATAGCCATGCGCCTTATCCGGATATGAATACATGTTTTCCAGAAGCTCCTTAGCTTAACCATACTCTATGTTCACCTCACAATATTCGATTTTGTTATTGTGAATTTTCAATTGGTTAAATTAATAAAGTAAACAACTTTCTGACGAATGTCTCTTAATTTTTTCACACCCATAAAAGGATGGTATAAGCCATTTCATGATGTTTAAGCTTGAATAAGAAAATGAAAGAGGTTTCTAATCTTTGTTTCAAGTTGGCTTTTATGTTTGGCCATGATCCAACAATTATAATGAACAATCCTACAGAATAGAGATTTAATGTCACCTAAAATCAATAATCTTAATGACTTGGAGTCGTGAGCAATGAAAAACTCATCTAGATAACCTCACAGACTGAATCAAGCTCACAGGCTCTCTATGCCAGTTATTCATAAGCAAATACTCTGCAGAATGTATTTCAGCTTTTACAGTATTCTACACATATAAATGTTACAGAAAAAACACACAGCTATAAATAGTCCACTTGAAATTTTGGCTGGTTAATACCTTCTACAGAATAGGGATGTTTGAAATTAAACGATCAAAAATACATGGTAGCTCAATTTTACTATCATATAGGCAGATAAAACTTAAAGGATCTTCAACTTAGATCAATTGTCCTTCTTTTCAATGTCAAGTGCAAACATGAATCGACTCCATTTCACAATACTATTCAGTCAATGTTGAAAATAAATAGTAAAATCCAAAGTTGAAGTAAAGCCAGAGGATTCACCAATTGATGAAAGGAGAGAAAATACGAAGTAATGAAAGCAATCTCAAACTGAGGTTGCTACAGTGGATATTCTGATGAAATTTTAGATGTTCGTATTGAATTAATAGATCAAATTTTGATGTATTTAACACTTGGAACATATCTAGAAATTCAGAGAGGAACCAAAAAAAAAATTTAAATACTATCCACGAAATAAAATGTTGTTGTTGCTCAAAATATGGCTGCTAGACTTTTGAAAATTAAACGAACTGAATATGATAAATATGTTTGGAAAGATTTAGCTTTTCCTAGGTAGTGTTCAACATTCCATCATATGATGTCTTCTGATATCCATGAATCTCCAAATTTACAAAACAATTCAAAGATATGATAAAATTTTATATTGAAACTACAGAAAATCATTATTCATTATATATGCTAGCCTTGTTCTGGAGATTTCTTGAAGGTTCAATAGTAAAGTGTTTAATCAGCTAGTTGTGTGGTACTAGTGGGTTGTAGTGGAGACTAAAAAACTACCTTGCAATTCATGATGCCCTGTCTCTTGGTGGCTTTGGCTCTCAGTGGATCTTCTAAAGGTATTACTATGCCTACAATAAACATATATAGATTTTGATAAAAGTAAAAATAATGTTGCACTAGGCTATTGTTTTGAGAGCCTAAGCCATTGTTTCTGAGGGTTTTCTTTTGCTGGATTGGAAAAGCTCAATGCCATCATCTTCATTCAACTGCCTGAGCTTTAGCAGAATATATAGGACAATACCACATCCAAAGCCAAGAGTTGCACTGGATCTAGTTAGCAAAACAGCCGTGCACACAAGCATCACAAAAGAATCCTGCTTGGAATTCATGCCCCGAGAAGCCATGGCCAATTCTATTCTCGAAAAGAGCAGTAACACACCTGGTAAACCAACTAGGAACTGGGTGAGGAATTTTACAAGGGAGCTTCCCAGTAACAGACACAAAGCCATCTTAACAATGCCTAGAAACACCATATAAGCCCCACTTCTTGCCCCAAATCGATACTAGCCAACAAGCCCTCCTGCACCAGGGCAGATAAGCATTGCTCCAAACCAACACCCCACCAAGTTCATCACTCCCACACTAGCAAAATCAGAAGTTGCAGTCACCTCCTTGAGTGGAAATAGATCATGAGACAACTTATACGCTGCTATAACAAAATTCAGTACACACAATGATATTTGAGGTGTAGCTGCCCTCAAGAACCCTACTTACTTGGGTCAATTTCATCTGTGTTAGGTGAGCCGAGCGGAGCAACACACTTCTATAAATCAAGAAAGAAGATATCAACTTACATAACTCGTGAATAATCCCCTATTGTACACAACTAAATTTATACAGATTCCTCAAAGTGAATACAATCCTAAGATTGACGCAACTTGAGCTTAAGAAAGCTAATTTACAAGGGCATCCCGGCCGGCGTAGGCTTGGAGCTGCTGCTTCAATATATTTCACAAAGGGAAGCAGAATGAATGTTAGATGCAAAGCTCCGTGCCACATTAAGATCATATTGACATAGCAGAGAAAAAGCAAAGCCCATTAGAGATGAGAGGAGGGTACAACAAGGCCATTTCCCCTCTCACAAAATTGTACTTGGATGTGACTGTGCATACAGCTCCCTGCCAGCATCCCTATTATCAAGGAAAATGAATCGAGAAGAGTGCAAATGAATAGAGAAGCTCTAATATGCACTCGACCGACTTCAGTAAGGGCTTGATGCATTACTCCTCCGACCCACCCCACTCAGTAAATGAAAGTGGCTCTGAAAATATCAGGGTTTTAGGGTAGATAAACAATATTTGACACATCACTAAAATCGGATTCGAAGATGTCAATCTTTGTTTTCAGGCGAAGAAAATAGTAAACAACGATGGAAACCTTTCAGAACAGTAAACAACTTCGACAAATTGTTTCACGGGAATGGTATCCGGCGTGAGACAAGTTTTGTCTCAAAGTTCCCACAATATATATAGCCTATTGGCTAAAAATCATAATATCATAGATTTTTAATTTTCAATTAATTAATAAATACGATCAAAGTTACATTTTTAAAATTGGATAGACATTTTTAAGTGTTTTTTTATCCGCATATACAAAAATGATCATATATTTCAAGAAGAGAGTCCTATTGATGTACTAGCAACTTCAAATAGTTATGTTAATTAGAAAAGTTAAATATGTAATTAATCAATTATTAAATCGAGTATTAATATTTAAGTGCAATGAACATAGTGTTAGTTGGAAGAATGTTGATTTATTCAATATAATAAGAACTAAACATGAAGCCAAATGTACTCAAGGCTAAAGCAATCCTATTCTTGCATGCAGTTGACCATATTGTGCAAGGAAGTCATTGCCATGTAAATCCTGTTAATCAAAATTTGCATTCACAAACTTGAAATTGTTATTGTTGACATGGAAATAAATAGTATGCATTTAAATCTAACTAAGTAACATCAAATTCCTCTATTAATCAAATAAAACAATTTATTAGATTAATTCACCAATGTTTATCATGTTGATTTAAATAAATCAATCAAATCTTAAAGTCCTCTCATATAATTTAATAAACCAAGTTATTTAAATCAAATGTCACAATCTCCTAATCCCTTCAAATTAATTAATTATGAATTAATTAATTCTTAATCCCCATTATCGATTCTTTAGGTTTTGACTCAACCTTGGTTAAACCCTACCCCTGATTAACTAACCCACTTGCAAATGAAAATGGTTTATTTTAATTGACTAATTACGTCATTTATCTTCTCAAAAACATAGTCCATGGAATATTCCTTCATTAACTCCATTTATTTGGCTTTCTTACCCAAACAATTTCCCTCTAGAACACCTCAACCACATTCATTTAATGTCTCTTATAAATGCATTAATCTCTCTTACACCCCTCTTACATCTCAACCACATGCATTAACTATGTGCATTCTCCAAAATGTGTTCCACCTTCATCCATTAGCCATGTGACAAGTGTCACAATCTCATTGACTCTCTTTTAGTCCTGCATTCCTCCCATCTCTCCATTCTTCAACCCTACAACCCTATAAATATCTAAACCACTTCTACTTGAAATCCATCCACAATCATCCACAATCTTAGCATTCTCACTATAGGCACATTCATCTTGCAATTCATCACTCATATTTGCATCTTCATCAACAGTGGAAGCTTATCAAGAGGGTGGGAAAGGGCCTCATTTTCTAGATCAAAGGAGCACCACTCCCACTATGGGATAGAGTTTGATCTTGCTTTCATATGCTTTCATCTAGTTTCTTTAGTTATTTTTATCTTGTTTGCATAGGTAGTGTGTGTATGGAAATATGCCTATCATAATAAATTCAAAACACATTCAATGAAACTTTATATCAAAGAAGCTTAAAAAAAAAACTCTTAGTCCAGCTTCTTCAAAGTCATTTTATTGCTCCCTATCTCCAGCGTTTCATTGATTCGAGTTGCTCTTAGATTTAGTATGCCAAGCTCAACTAAATGGACTACTAGAGAATGAGATTTAAACTAAAATGCATACTATACTAAGATGCAAAATTATACTTGTAGACGCCAAAATATGCAATTGGTTAAAAGACTAACATACACATGCATGGTTAGTGTTTTTAAACAAAACAAACTTTCAACATCCATATGAGATAATCTAACATATTTTTTAAAATGCCATAAATAACAAGATAACAAAAACATTTATAAAAAAACATGAAGTATATCTATCCAATATTGGATTGGTGCTACTTTGATGTGAAAAGTAGCCCTTTCCCAACCCTTGACAAGCTTGATGTTGCAAATGATGATGGACAAAATTAGCTTTCAATGTGAAGAAAGTAACTTTGCATGAGTTGTGGATCCTTTGCTAAGCTCAATAATGAGATTGATATGAAGATATTATGAAGATGGAAAAAATTAGCTCTCAATGTGAAGAGAGTAACTTTGCATAAGTTGTGGATGATCTTGTTGAAGAATAAACCCTTTATTTATAGATTTTCAAGTTGGAAGAGAGCTCAAAATAGATCAATGTGGGATAATGATTTATCCAATCAAATAGAGTCACTTGTCAACTTCTCATAGATTGAAATAAATGTTAAAAAATGTTGAGTGGGGACATGAAATAAAAAAGTTGTTGAAATAAATGTTAAAAAATGTTGAGTGGGGGACATGAAATAAAGAAGTTGTTGCAAATAAATGTTATAAATGTTGAGTGGGGGACATGAAATATAGAAGTTGTTGCAAATAAATGTTATAAATGTTGAGTGGGGGACATGAAATAATGAAGTTGTTGCAAAGTTGGAAGAGACAAGTCAACTTGTCTTCATATTCCATTTTTTTATGCCAAGTTGAAAGAAAATGATGAATTTATAAATGAGTTAAAATGATTTATTGGTGCAAGTGGGAAAAGCTAGAGGATGTGATGGATGGTTAGATTAGGCTAATTAGGATTAGATTAGCTTAGATGATGTTTAGGGGTTTTGACCCATTTGACTTAAATATTTTGTTACGCCTTTAATATTAGTGTATATTGGGTTATGAATAGTCAGCTTGTGGCTATCTTAACTCTCTATTAAGTCATTATAATTAGTATATTGTTATTTAATTGTTTAGATAGGCCTAAGATTTACATAGGTGTGTCTAAGTCGGCCTAGGTGATATCCTAGGCATAAATAGGTATATATAGGGGGTTGTGAGTCTTATTTCATCATCAAGTTGTGAAGCGTGTTCTCATTAGAGATATTTGGAGGTTTTCCCCCTTGAAGTGGCTTGTTAATCTCAATTATTATCAAATATTTGCAGCATATTTCATATCATATTCTTCTATTGTGCAAGTTATTTCATAACAAGTGGTATCAGAGCATGATCTTGACAATGTAGAGGCAAGGTTCTTCTCAATTTTGGAGGCGATTTTGGGAAGAGCATATCTTTCATATTTTGGGAAAAAAATTTTATTTTTAAAGGGTTTTTGAAGAACATATTGAAGAAGCTTCAATCCAAATTTTAGAAGAATTGGAGCAGAATTAAGTGAATTATTGCAGAATTAGGGTTTCTACACTATTTTTTTGGAATCTACATATCTCGCACATCTTGTTGTATTGGAGTCTATTTTTTATTAGATTTTTGAAGACATACTAAAGGATATTACAGTAAAATTTTCAAAGAATTTAAGTTTCATTTTTGTGGTTTATTTCAAAATTAGTGGTTTCCATCATGACGGGGCTTGCAATAAGGGGCAAAAAGAATGTTGTCACTATGGGGAAGACTCCTAATAAAGATGGGGTAACAATAGAGGATATTACTCCTAATGAGGAAATAAATAAGTTCAAGGAAGACATTTCATCAATTAAAATGGATATGTGTGACCTAAGAGGGGATATATCAGACATGTGAAACATGTTAAGCACCTACATGGCTGAACCAAGAAAGGAGTTCTCAAGCGACCAAGGTGAAAATTCTAGGTCAACTACCATTGACATCAACTTTAGTACTCCCATGGGATCTAGGAATTTATTTCCAAAGGTGGATATGCGCAAGTTCAATGGCATGGATCCTTTAACATGGATAAACCAAATGGAGATTTTTTTTGAAGTACACCAAATCCCAAATGGAAAAAAGGTCACAATGGCTTCCCTATATCTAGAACCAGATCAATTCATTTGGTATCGTTGGATTTGCACTCATTGAAGGAAAAAGGGGCTCATTGTCTCATGGTCAATTTTTACAGAGGAACTCTAAGCACAATACAACAATAGCATGACAGACAACTTCCTCAGTCAGTTGTCTAAACTTCAACAAATAGGATCAATTAAGGATTATATTCAACAATTCCAAAATCTATCCTTAAGAGTGGATACAATTATGGAGGAAAATTTGAATGATTTATTCTTGGATGGTCTCAAGGATCACATTCAACATGAGGTACGCATGTTTAGCCCTAGCTCCATAAAGGAGTCCTTTATATTAGCACGCAGGGTGGAGGAGAAGTATTTGAATCCTAAGAAGGGGATAATTTGACAAGAGAGAAGGGATATTCAACACAACCTATTAAGTTGACTCCACAACAAAATGAGGATAAAAGAGCCAAATGTTTGTGTTTCAATTGTGATAGAAAATATAGTCGAGGACATAAAAGTAGTGAAAAGAAATTGTTCTATATTGAAGGTCCAAGTGAGGAAGAAGACGAGGAACCCATACTAGAGGATGAAAGGGAGTCAAATGTGGAATCACATGATTCTCAACCAATCATTTCTTGTCATGCACTCTCAGGTTTCAATGCTCCAGAAACTCTCAAGGTGGTAGGGTTCTTAAAGAAGTAGAAGGTAATAGTGTTGATCGACTCAGGTAGTACTCATAATTTCATCAACAAAAAGTTACCTGCTCATCTAAATTGTTTTATATACCAAGCTCCAGAGTTTCAAGTTTTGATTGTAGATGGTGGTATAGTTAGTTGTTCAGGGAAGTGTCATAGCATTAAATTATCCATGGGAGATTATCAACTTGATACCCCAATGTATGCGATATCCATGGGTGTAGCAGATATTGTTTTGGGAGTACAATGGCTTACTACATTGGGAACAATTGAGATGAACTTCCAAGAACTATTCATGAGATTTCAATTAGAAGGAAGGATAGTAGAGCTAAGGGGGTTGAAAGAAAAATCTCCAAAAATGGTAAGCTCTCATCAAATGCAAAAGTTGCTTAAGAAAGGAGTGGATGGATTTATGGCCCAACTACGTTCATTAGAAGTCTCTCAATCTAATGCTCCTACTCATCCAAATTTGCAAGCTATAATTGATCGTCACTCAATTGTTCTTGGAGATATGCCTAAAGGACTTCCTCCTAAGAGGGATAATGATCATGCCATATAGTTAGTCCCAGGAGCCAACCACTGAACATCAGGCCTTACAGGTATCCACACATACAAAAGAGTGAGATAGAAAAAATTGTTGAAGAGATGCTAGAGGCAAGAATTATCGAGCATAGCCAAAGTGCTTACTCCTCGCCTATGGTGATGATATGTAAGAAGGATGATACTTGGCGCATGTGTCCAGATTATAGAGTGCTCAACATGTACACCATTAAAGATAAGTTTTCTATTCCAGTCGTTGATGATTTGCTAGATGAATTGAATGGAGCTATGTATTTTACCAAGTTAGATATTAGATCTGGTTATCACCAAATTTAGATTAAAGAGGAAAATATTTGTAAGACAACATTTCAGACTCATGAGGGTCATTATGAATTTTTGGTGATGCCATTTGGTCTTGCCAATGCACCATCTACATTCCAAAGTTTGATGAATTCCATTTTTAAGTTTTTGAGGAAGTTTGTGTTAGTATTCTTTGATGATATATTGATTTATAGCAAGACTTGGGAAGAACATTCACAACATGTGGATCAAGCATTACAAATACTTGAAGATCATAGACTCTATGCTAAGCCATCCAAGTGTGTGTTTGGTCTTATAGAGGTGGAGTATTTGGGACACATAGTTTCACATGAAGGAGTAAAGGTGGACCCTAACAAAATTAAGGCTATCATGGAATGGCCTATTCCAAAAACCATTAAGAAACTGAGGGGTTTCTTGGGATTGACAGGGTACTATAGAAGATTTGTGAAGAATTATGGTCCTATAGCAGCACCTCTCACCACTCTATTGAAGAAGGATTCTTTTCATTGGAACGAGTCTGCCATACAACATTTGAGAGATTGAATGAGGCTATGTGTACAACTCCAGTGCTTGTCATTCCTGACTTCATCAAGGAATTCATTGTGGAATGTGATGCTTCTAGAAATGGGATAGGAGCAGTGCTCATGCAAGAAGGTTGACCCATTGCTTTTGAGAGTCATCAATTAAAAGGTTAGAATCAACTAAAACCTATTTATGAGAAGGAAATGCTAGCAATCCTCCATGCAATGAAACAATGGAGGCCTTATCTATTGGGTAGACACTTCAAGGTTAAGACAGATCATGATAGCCTCAAATATTTTTTGGAACAAAGACTATCTTCCAAAGAGTAGCAAAAATGGGTCACTAAGATGTTAGGATATGACTTTGAGATTATATATAAGAAAGGGAAAGAAAATATTGTCACAGATGCAATTTCAAGGAAGGATGAGAAAGATGAAGCCTTATTGTGTGCCCTTTCAATATTACAAGAAAATTGGGTGGAGGAAGCTAAAGCAGAGTGGCAAAATGATGTTGCGACAAGTAATCTCATCGAACAATTAAAAAGTGATCCTAGTAGTTCAGATAAGTTTTGTTGGAAGGGAGATACTCTTTGGTATAAAGAGCATTTTTATTTGTGCAAGAATTCCACTCTTAAACACAAGATTCTCATAGAGCTGCATGATTCTCTAGTGGGTGGTCATTCAGGATTTTTGAAGACATATCATTGAGTCAAGCAAGACTTTTTTTGGGAAGGGCTAAAGGGTGATGTTCAAAAATTTGTGGCTGAATGTTTGGTTTTTCAAAGGCATAAAGGGGAGACAACTAAGACACCAAGTTTCTTACAACCCTTATCTATTCCTAGCCAACATTGGGAAGAGGTATCCATGGACTTCATCACAAGGCTTCCCAAACATAAAGGTCATAATGTCATCATGGTGGTAGTTGATCGCCTCACTAAATATGCACATTTCATTGCATTATCACATCCTTTTACAACAAGTGCAGTGGAAAAATATTTTTTGGAGAATATCCAAAAGTTACATGGTACACATAAGGTTATTGTTAGTGATCGTGATCTTATCTTCACTAGTCACTTTTGGAAAGATTTATTCTCATGTTTGGGTACTCAATTGGCTCATAGCTCTTCATACCACCCTCAATCAGATGGGAAAACTGAGGTTGTTAATAAGTGTTTGGAAGGATATCTATGTTGTTTCACTTCAGAGAAACAGTCTCAGTAGGTAGATTGGCTACCACTTGCAGAATGGTGGTATAACACTTCTTTTCATAGCTCATAAAAAATGTCTCCATTTTTGGCACTTTATGGATATCATCCTCCTTCCATCACATCCTCAATAAATGTGTCCCCAAGAGTTCAGGCAGTAGAAGACCACTTGCTTCATCAACAACAAACTTGACTCAAGGAGAATTTAGCCATGGCAAAAAATTGAATGAAACAACAAGCAGACCAACATCGTAGTGAAAGAAGTCTTGAAGTTGGGGATTGGGTCTTCTTGAGATTGCAGCCTTATAAGAAAATCTCACTAAAGCAAAAAAAAAAAGAATAATAAGTTTTCTCCAAAGTATTATGGTCCATACCAAATCATGCAAAAGATCGGTAGTGTTGCTTACAAGCTTGAGTTGCCACCAACAACAAAGATACATCAAGTTTTTCATGTTTCTTGTTTGAAGAAGGTCATTGGGAATAATATTCCCACTCAATCAACACTACCAAAGCTTGATGAAGAAGGAAGAATCATTTTGGAACCAGAGTGCATTTGTCAAACACGCACAAAGAAGCTAAGGAATAGAACTCTCACTAAGTATCTCATCCAATGGAAGAATTTACTAACTTTGAAGATGCCACATGGGAGGATGAGGAGTTCATTCAAAAGTATCCAAACTTGATTAGCATTGAGGACAATGCTTCTTAGAAGAATGGGGGCATGCTACGCAACCCTTAATATAAGTGTACATCGGGTTATGAATAGTCAGCTTGTGGCTATCTTAACTCTTTATTAAGTCATATTATCATTAGTATATTATTATTTAGTTGCTTAGGTCGGCCTAAGACTTATATAAGTGTGTCTAAGTCGGCCTAGGTGATATCCTAGGCATAAATAGGTATATATAGGGGGTTGTGAGTCTTATTTCATCATCAAGTTGTGAAGTGTGTTTTCATTAGAGATATTTGGAGGTTTTTCCCCTTGAAGTGGCTTGTTATTCTCAGTTATTATCAAGTATTTGCAGCAAATTTCATATCATATTATTCTATTGTGCAAGTTATTTCATAACATATTTTGATTTATTTAAATAAAAAAGGGATGGAAGGTGTTTTAGGATTTTAATTAAATAAAGTCTTGATTTATTTAATCAAAGAGGGAACGATAGATTTAAATTAAATAAAGTTAATTTATTCAATTTAAGTGGATAATCCTTAGAGATTAAATGAACCTGATTTTCCTAATGAATGGATTTAATGAACTTGATTAATTTTATGAGCGGATGAATATGAACTAAGTGCATAATGCTAATTTTGCATGTATATAGGTACCATGATCAAGTATTTCATAGGGATGCTTGTTTTGGTATGCTTAAGTTTACTAACAATACTAATGCTTGTTTGTGTTTGAGCAAGAGTACAAAAAAAAAATCCATATTTTGGCACCCACCGTGGGGATCTCGATAGCCTCCATTATATTTTGTTAATCTTACTTTGATTTCTAATGAATACAAAGTTTTAAACAAATTTTTTTTCAAAAATTGAGTTTTATATATCTAGATCTCAATCCTCACAAAATTTCTGTCAAAATTTTTTCTATAATGTTTAAGATATATGGGGTATTAGATATCTGTATCCACAAAAGACTGTCATAAAAAACAAAGAAATTATGCCAAAAAGTTCATCCATTACTTGTGACTATTTTTTTTTTTAAGTCATTGTATTTTGTGTTTTGGTAAGCTATTAGTTTGGTTTTACAGTTAATATCTTTGAAAACAATTGGACATTTCAATGCGCTTCTGCTCAACTCATTGAATTTGCAATCTCTACACATTGTCTTTTGCAAACTGTCTTCAACCCACATCCCCCTTCGTTGTTTTCCACACAACTACCTTTCATCCGCTTGATCTATTCTTCATACACTTTGTAAATATTACATGGTCATGTCTCTTTCATTATATGCAACCATCCCATATTCCTATTCTCATCAGCATACAAGGTGCTCAAACTTAAGATGTTTTGTGGCTTCTAAGTCTTTACCTGCTTCTTCGACTTTTATCCTCTTCATCTATCCCCTGAGATTCCTCAGTCCCTCATAAATTGGTCTTTAGATTAAATTGGCTTGCCAATATGTTCTATGTGTACACGTTAAGGGTAATAAAAAATGTTGCTTGTTTCATTGTGCTTATACATTAATGACATATTTTCATATCATTACCTCGTTGTGATTATATCTGCATGCAACCATTCATAACATATTTTGAGCAAAGTATATCATTTGATCCTCATATGGGATGCATTCTTCACACTTGTGTAGGACTTTATGGTGTTTCACTAAAGTATTCTGACATTATCTAAATGACGTATAGTATTGCAAATGCATTCAATCTTTTAAACGATGCACTTAGTAATTGTTAGCTTCCATTCATTTGTTTGAACAATGAACTAAGGGAAAATGCATTCTTCATGCTTATAGGACTTTTATGACATTTCATTAAAGATAATGTATTTTGACATTATCTAAGATTTTTTAAGTCTAGTTGGTGATGGTTGTAGAAATTTTCCATGATTGTGTGTGTAGGAGTCATGTGCTTGGCTTAATATAGGCCTTTGACAGATGCATTCAATCTTATAGATGACGTGTTTAAAAGACAACTTAAATCATAGTTTATACTTGCGTGACATCTTTCTTGAAATTTGGTAACTAATAAATGTAGAATTTGGTGACAAAGAACATTGCGCCAAAATAAATCTATAATTCACAGCCTCATTAAGGCGATGTTGGATTGCAGAAAATATTCATCTCAGGTATGATTCCCATTGCTAGGTTACTACAATACTGGTGGTATGATTCTTTGTTGGTATGGCATCATTTTTGCTTCCTTGTAGCTGTCACTAAGTTTCGTGTTGCCTAAAGTCTATTCGTGAGTATATTTAGCCTCCATTTTTGTTGGGCTTTGTTCTATTCTGAAGTAAAATCTATCTTCATTGAAGTTAATTCACAAATGACATTTTAAAGCAGTTATATGAAAGAGGCAATGTCTTTTAAATAAATCACACAATGTTCTTTTACTGACTTTGTAATGCCAAAATTGCCTTGTTCGATTGAATGTAAAGGATCATTGCTTAAGCATACGCAACACCCCATTTCTATCAAGAACAAAAGTATCTGGCCTCTGCACTTTCTTCACCCACTATTCATCAGTTTGGAAATTGTAGTTGGGTTTTCTTCAAGTTAGGTGAATTGCATTAAAAATGCTTGGTATCACATGTGCGCCTCTAGCTAGACCGCAACTTCATTAATTAGATATCGAAAGTATTTATCTATGATCATAAACTTCAAGCTATTTAAAAAGTCATGGGGGTTGTTTAGAGTTGGAATTATCTTTACCTAAATGAGTAATCACCGTCAACACATTTTGACAGATCCAAATTAAATGCTCTTGGATTTCAAGGTTGTAAAGCCACCTCATTCATGATTCCAACGAGTAAGACAAGGCCGATCCTTCCTTTCTAACATCCCAGATGTTGTTGCTATTATTATTATTCATCATAGATTCACCTGCTTGTCAAGATTTAAGAGATTGGGGTTTTAGATTCAAGATTTGAGATTCCATATTTTATTGAACACTTGGAATTGGAGTTAGGGGTTGGTTTTATTCATTGGGTTGGGCACATCTGTCAATCAATTGATAATCATAATATACAATTGTTCATCCTCCAAGTGTTATGTGTGTGTACCATGGAAAGCCTATTTTAAGGTTTTTATATTTGAAATAGATCCATTTTGTGGGTATCTTGCAATTATGAGACCACATCTTTTGGAGGCATACTGTCAATAGTAAAAATACCAAAATACTAGGATGGCTTAAGGCCTGTTGAGAGAGTGGCATAAGGGGATGCAATAGGATGGATTAAGGGTAGATATACGAGAATATGGCTTAAGGGGTCCTAAGAGGATGGCTTAAGGGGTGTTGAGAGAGTGACTTAAGGGGATGCAAGAGAATGGATTAAGGGTAGATATACGAGGATATGGATTAAGGGGTCCTAAGAGGATGGCTTAAGGGGTGTTGAGAGTGTGACTTAAGGGGATTGCAGAGGATGGATTAAGAGTAGATATATAAGGATATGGATTAAGGGGTCCTAAGAGGATGCCTTAAGGGGTGTTGAGAGAGTGACTTAAGGGGATGCAAGAGAATGGATTAAGAGTAGATATACGAGGATATGGATTAAGGGGTCCTAAGAGGATGGATTAAGGGGAATTAATAAAGAGACTTAAGGGGATGCAAGAGGATAGATTAAGGGGTCCTAAGAGGATGGATTAAGGGATGTTGAGAGAGTGAGTTAAGGGGATGCAAGAGAATGGATTAAGGGTAGATATATGAGGATATGGATTAAGGGATCCTAAGGGGATGGCTTAAGGGGTGTTTAGAGTGTGACTTAAGAGGATGCCAGAGGATGGATTAAGGGTAGATATATAAGGATAAGGCTTAAAGGGTCCTAAGAGGGTGCCTTAAGGGGTGTTGAGAGAGTGACTTAAGGGGATGTAGGTGGATGGATTAAGGGTAGATATATGAGGATATGGTTCTAGTATGGTATTTAGCTCTTTTTGATCAAATTGATTTCATTCAACTTGTTTGAAGTAGGCTCAAGAGCTACAAAAGTGGAGAAAGTGTTCAACAAGTTTCGTGCAAACCTTAACAATAGTGTTCAAAGGTATTTCTCTAGTTTTTAATTATAAAACCCTAGCTATAGTTAGACCTATCATGACTACTCCTATTTTCATTGATTTTGTGGATAGACCAAGGCCAAAATTCAAGAAAGACCCATATATATCAACTATGACTAACAATGAGGGTGATTTATCCCATTTTCCAATCAATGTGACCCACTCTAAATATATCCACGTCTACATTCATTCACACCTAAATGAATATGATCATCTAAAAATGATAGAGTTTAGGTTCAACAATCTCCTAGATGATGACTTTTAACTTAAACTAGAATATGCAAATGTAGAATGAAAAGGATTGGATGAAAGGAAGGATTTTCCCTTCTTGGCTTGATCAAGTCCATATAATTACAAAAGAAGCTATCAAGGTTGTGACTAGATTACATGTTCTAGTGGACCAATACTTGCACTAAATCTATCAAGAATTAAAAAGTTATGAGGCTTACTAAAGCAAATTTTTTTAAAAGGGCAAGTATTTTGAATGCCATAGCCAACCTAAGGGTTTGGTATGTGACAATGGGAATTACATACAAGATATTCTACTCAAATATTTGATTTTAACTATAGCCACTACCATCCATACTGCTCATCAAATTGTAGAGAAAAGAAAAGATTATGATCTTTGTAAACTATTGTGGTAGAAACTATTGAAAAATCTACACAAACCAAGGAATCTCGATACACCTTCTAGTATGGTATTTGTAGATATTTTGAAAGGGATAATATTTGTAGATAGTCTAAACTGTCTTGACCTATGAAGTCCCAAGTGCTTTCTCCTAGGAATTTTCTCATGAATAGAAAGCTTGTTTTTTTTTTAATCTTTCTATGGTGTGTAGGTCATCTCTAGCAATGGTAGTAAGTGCCATTTTTTTTATTATTTTAAGTGTCAGATGGGTTCATTAATATCAAGTTCAAAAAATAAAGGAAAACAAAAATCCTTTGATAATGTTTATCGATGGAAGGGATTCTTTGATTTGAAATCACTTTTCATCTTGCATCGTCCCTTCAAATGTTCTTTAATTCTTTGGATACTTTTAAATGAAATTGCCCTTGTTTAGTGGAGTGCATTTGATCGACAACCAAATTGAATGCTAATGTATTTTATGTTGTGTGCTTTCATGTTATGTATGTGGAATGTTGATGCAACACTCTTGGGGACTGCACTTTTGAACTGACAACATTAGTTTTCTGAATCAGTATTTTGTATGGTGTATTTTGATCTTAACTTGATAGTAGTGATTTTGAAGAAAATCTAATTTTTTTTTCTTTTTTACAAATACTTTGCATGACAGGTTTGCATCTAGAAACAATGGTGGTCTTTTCAACATGGGAATCAACTAACTAGCAGATTGGAGTTGGAAAAAAGTGGGCATTGGAATTGAGAAAGGCATTTTTAAATGCTTATTGTAATAGTCTAGAGCATCCATTTGCTGCTTTTGTTTTATGTTTTAGGCCAACTAGATCAATTTGGGTTTAAAATTAATCGTTGATTTTATTTTTTAAGTTGGCTAAAATTGAACATTAGAAACTCACTAGACTTTGATTTTGGACTAAAATTGAACAAGACAAACTCACATTTAAGCTTGGTGCTTTAAAACGAATTCATCTTTACTTTAGGTTTAAAAAAGATCTTGCGCCTTCATTGTTTTGTGATTTTTTTGCAATTTATGTCATTTGAATGTGTATGCACTTCTCTCACACCACTCAGTGATCTTGAGAATCAAAAGAATTCCATTGACATTTCTTTTCTAAAATCACCCACACATTTCAATTTGAAGCTAAAATTGAACAATCATATGAGTGTGAAGGAAAGGCATTGTGTGTGTTCCCTCCTAGCGCTTTACGCAATCTAGGAAGTCAAAATACAAATGTACTTCTTCACTTTTGTTTATCTTTAGAAGGCCTACCTCCTTGCTTCAAAAGGAGGGAATGAACCAAGCGGTAACGAGCTAATGCCAAGCTCTTTTGAACCACTATATAAATTTGTGATTGTAAGGAAAGTTTGCAATCAACGGGAAGCGATACGTGATATCTCTCCCCCAGTATCTTTATAATGAATAAAGCCCTTGTTCTAAGGGTTGGGAGACCTCTTGATGGAGTTTATTATAGTACCCCCTAAACTAGATGTCCTTACTATGACGCTTTGTTTAAAAGACCAAAATCCTTAATACTTGGTGCAAGAATGATCGTTTTGAAGTTGCCCCACACTTGTACTATTCAAAGTAGAAACATAAAAAATACTTAAGGTCTCTGGATCTTTATGATTTTGAGATTTGGTGGTCCTGAGAAGTGTGTGTTGTGGAAGGGAGCCAGTTTCACCAAATCTCTATTAGTCCACTTTGTCTTAGTGTTTGGAGAAATCCAAGTGGAGACTCAACAAGTATAGCCATTTCCAACCTAGGGTTGTGCAATTTGTGAGTCAGTCAAATACATTGCTTGGATCTAAAACTTTGAAACAAACATTCAACTAGTCATCAAAAATTCAAACCCCTTGGAAAAATAAATACCCTTGAAGAGTCCAAATATTACTGCTTGTCCCTTGGGATTTTATGCTTAGAGGCTTCTAAATATTTGGGCTCACATCTCAATTTACTCTCTCCAAAGTCAACCTAGGAAAACTATGGCCTTGACTCTTTGAATTTCACATAATGGACCTTGTGGAATGAAAAAGAGCTAAGACATAGACATTTAGTTTGAAATTTAAGCAAGACAAGTGGATGTGGTAAAAGCAATTCATTAACCAACATTAAATCAATTGAACCCCTTACATGTTATTGTTATCTTTTGTCTTATGGTATTCCAAGAAAAAAATTGGTCTTTTGGTTTGAGCTACTCATAGGGTAAAGAAAATTCACTATCTTGGTCTTGAAAATAAGGTCCCTTTTAGGTTCATTTAAGATCAAATCAAACACTTCATCCATCCCAAACATTTATCATCTCCATCAGACAAACAAATTTAGAGCTTTGGAAACATCATTATCTAGACTTGGGTACATCATTAAACCAAATCAAAATCACCTTTTTTAGTTAGGAGTTTGAGAATTCATCCTTTCCAATACCTCTAGTTAAATTAGCACCCCTTTGAACAAGTTTTTCCTAAGATCACATGTCCATGTAAGGATTGGCAAGTTCATAATCCAATCAAAATAGTCAAAATCAAAACCTAGGTCTAGTATTCATCCAAAGTTCTCAAAAAAGTTCAAACACCTATATCACTCACTCTTTCATCTCATCATTGGTCCTAAATCCCTTAGAGGTCAACAAGGTAAAAACACAAGAAAAACATGGAATATAAACTTGATTCATACATCATGAGTGATCTAAGTCAACCAAACTATCAAAGCCTTACAATGCCAAATGATTATGGGTGAAGCCACAATAGTGGTTTACAATTGAAGTGAGGAAGGAAAACTCACAAAAAATGAATGCATGGAAAGAAAATTGATTTTAGGGGTTCGTATGAACCTATTGGTTTGACCGAACCCATTAGGGGTTCGCTAGAACCTAGGTTTGGGCGAACCCTCCTAATACTTTCCTGCCAAAAAATCCATCAAAACCCCTTATAGAATGGGGGTTCGAATGAACCCTAGTTCGAACGAACTCCTAGGGGTTCGCTCAAACCCCTAGGGGTTCGTTCGAACCCCCTTTATTCCTCATCCCCTCCCTCAGACACAAAAAAATCTTGAATTTTGGCACTTCAAAGGTCAAGTTGAGGATGACAATGGAGGAATATTCACAAACCCAACTTGAATTAGGTAGTCCTCAGAATGAGCTATCCAACAAATATAATTTTAATATGTTTTGGTTTTATTATGTATTTTTTTATAGTTTTATTAAACATAGGTTTTTCATTGAAAATGAAGGTCTCTGTTCTACACATGTGGAAAAATAATAGATTATCAAATAAAAAATTTGAAAAATTTGAGTGCACTAGATATTAAAGTCCTTGATCCAACAAAAAAAATAAAATTGAATTTCGATATGTAAAAAAAAATTTGTGTTATATGGTCGTGCTATGTCTAAATTGTAATTGGTTTGACTTTAAAACTTGATTAAAGAAAAAATATTCAATAAATAACTATCTAACGAAGTGGAAGCACTAGATATCAGAGTTATGAATCTAAATTCGAAAGAATTATAATTTTATCCTTCATGGAAAAAAAAGTTATGCACTATACAGTGTGCATCACTTTTTAAAAATGCTATTTTTTGAAAAAAAATTCATGGGAGATGGAAAAAGAAGTGCAATCTGATTCCAAAAATTTTGAAAAAAATATTTTTAGAATCTACGGACAAAATTTGACAAGACTCTAGTTTTCATCATCTTCAAATTCTTCACGGTTTAGCTATTGTAGGTGTCTGAACGTGAAGATTTAGTTTTAAAAAATAATTTCAGTGTCTAGTTTGGCCAAAAATTGTAAACCACTATTGTTGGATCACCCTTATCAAAACTCACATTTATACAATCCATACATGGGATCATTACCTCCTACAAACCTCAATGGTATAACAAAAGTGAGTATGCCTAATCTAAATTTTGGAACACCTTTCCCTATGGTAGATTTAAATCAAAGTCAAAACTTACAAATCTATCAACCAAACAATCAATACGTGAGTCTTCAAAAAAACAACATTATCCCATCCATACATACCAAATGTGAATATACCAAGTACAAAATTATCAAACATGAACGTATCAAATACACACTTGGTGAACTATTGGATAGATATGTTTACAAATCACACCAATGTTGTTCAAGGTCTAAACAATATGTTAACAACTCCATGTATTGATCCAAGCCAAGGTAACACCATGCAAAATCAAGGTTACCTAAATCAAAGCAATGGATTCCCAACCACAAAAATTGTGAAATTTAACCTATAATGCCAAATCTAAACATCATCCCAAATCAGAACATTGTCTAAAATCAATTTGTGCATGATCCCATACAAATACCACAAGTGTATATTCCAAATATGCTTGACCAACAACCAAATCAACTATATCGAGGGTGTCAAAATAAAAATAAAGAACAAATTTTGTGAAATCAAATTGCTATACTTAGAAAATTTGTTTATTCATATCACCAAGAGACATCTTCACCCCAAAATCAACACACTCCCCCATTGGTTAAACCTTGTCATCAAAACATTGAGTTGTGCCCCCAACAACATCAAGAAGAATACCTCCAATGTCAAGAGGTTGGATATCAAGATCAACAACATCAACAACAAACCCAATCACCACAACTCCAAGATCAATCACCACAAGTGCAAATCTTACAAATAAACAAATGTGAATACACTCCTTTGGGTGAGCCAATTGAATCGGCATTAAAAAATCTAGTTAATGCAAAACTCACCACTCTTCCAAAATTAAGTGCTTTCAACTCCATCATAAACTTCCCTTGGAATAAGGATAGATCTTATTGTGAGTATCATATAGACAATCGTCATAAAATATCAAAGTGTATTTGACTCAAAAATCTCATCCAAGACCTTCTTGATCAAGGAATAATAACTGTTGAGGATGGTGATCAAGATTCAACCACTAATGATATCAATGACAATATCTCCGCCACAACTATTAAGGACAATGATCAAGATTCCACCACTAGTGATAGTAGTAACAATATATCCACCACAATTGTTGAAAACAATGATCAAGATCTACCTATCAATGAACACCTTGAAGATGTTTCTACCTCATCCAACAATCAAATTAGCATGCATCAAGAGTCACTTTCCAATCATGATCAAAATTCACCAATAATATCCAACAATGATCTATTTCAAGGAGTGTTAGAATTATTTGATCCTATTGACATAATCCAAGATCCATCCACCAATGATCATGTTGACAATACCTCTACATCATCCAATGAGATAAAGGATATATCTCAATAATTTATTCCAAAGCATGATCACTATCTTTCACCAAAGTCTAGCAATGGTCCTTTCCAAGACATATTGGAATCCTTTGACCTCATGGTTGCAAATATTGAAGGAATCCTCAACTCAACACTTGATCCAAATCCACTCAAGGATCTAAAGGATATTGAGCCACTTCCCATGCCTAATGAAGACACCCAAGAACCCTTTTCAAGCAATCCATCCTTTGAAATTGGACCATGTCAAGAACTTGATCCAAAGCACGTCAAAAGAAATTCCAAAATTAATCAAGATCAAGAATCTATATCTCCAAGATGCTACAATAATCACATGGAAACTCTCCTATCTATACAAGATTTCACAAATGATGATTATATCCATATAGGACATAATCTTCCATCTACCCATGGGATGCTTTCTTTGGATGGACACGTAGATGATCTTCATTCAAAGCAAGATCCCTTTACTCTTGACATTATTGCACAAGAATGAGAGGTTATTGGTTCCTACATTCAGGTTGAGTTATCAACATCAAGATCAAATATATCCGAAATTTAGATTGAGGACATTATATATGAAGATATCCAACATTATCCACTCAAGGAAATAGGTCAGGCCAAATAGGATATTTTGGAGTCATTAGAGCAACAAATTGAAATAACATCATCTGCAATGGTCATTTATCAAAGGATTCTTGCTAAGCAGGACATCTTGAAACAAATAGAATCAAAGAAAAAAGGTGCTACTACCACCATACTAGGGGAAACTATGTCTCAAGCAAATGTCAACATAGGGAGCACAAAGAATCCTTATGATGAAACTAATCCCAATACTACAACTATCCATGTCATGAATCTTCACCCACCCATCACCCCATCCACAAATTGGGACCAACATCAAAAGAAAGATCTGAATCAAAGCACAAAGAATGTTATCAAAGAAAAAGATGTTGAGAAGCATAATGGAAAAATCAAATACAAGTGGATACAAAAATATACAAAGATAAAAAATCCCTATCAAACTCCATCAATCAAAGAAACTATGGGGAAAAATAAAAAAAGGTGAAAGTATCCATCAAAGATGTCCACAAAGGAAAAAGCAAGCTTCTCAAGCAACGTACAAAGTGTATTAAATAATTAGTCCTAATTCCATGCACACTTCCATATCCACCCATCATTGCTCATCTTCCCAAATTTGGAGAGTCAAAGGTTCCAAACTATCAACCAATCCATCTCTTATTCCTAAACACACAACACCATTCACTCCTCTATGCATGATATCCAATTCTCAAATTAACCATGTATTGGCAACCACCCTTCATCATAAGGATTTAGAATGCATTCTATAGTGATGTGTGCACAAAGACAAAGTTAACTATGGTATTAACAAAGTAGATCAAGAATCTCAAAAGTTGCATTCAAGTGCATGTATCTTAGCAAAGCAACTTCTTCAAGCAAGATATCAATGACACATTATGACAGAAGCATCAACATCAGCAATACCAAGTGGTTCAACATGAGCATAAATCTTTCACAAGAAATAAAAAAAATCAACAAATCATGAAAATAGTAAAGATAAAAATATCCCTCCAGTGAAAACCAATATGGTGGTGCTTTGGACAAGTACCATGATGAAAACTTGGAAAACATGTGTCATGTGTAGAATCGAGCATCTACATGTGCCAATTCAGGTGAAAGCATCTTATCTCATCCATAATAAATTCAACATTCCATCCATATTATCCATAATAAATCCATTTATCCAATCCATTTCATCTAGCTACATCCATCTTCCAAATTATCTTGATCTTGACAAAATTTTGGTGTACATTTTACACTTGATTATGTTAAACATCTTGACATGAGTCATTTTCATTGATCCTATCCTACCTAACATTATCTAAGCCATGAAGCACTATAAAATGAGCATCCTCTATTTGAACACCTTATCTTATCACAAGATAATCCTTGGCATCTTTTGCATGCTTATCATATCCCTCCATCCATACATCCATCCAAGCATCCACTAATGGCATTCCATACATTGCTAAACATCAGGGAAAGATATTTACATCTTGCTTCAAGAATAAATTTTGATCTATATCTTCTAACTTATGTGGTGATATGAAC
>VDFB02281492.1:456399681-456436450 GCA_007258455.2 Sequoia sempervirens | reverse complement strand
CTCTCATTTGTTCTTCTCAGACGCGGATTAGAATGGTGAGAAATGAAATACAGTCGTTTATTTAAAAAAATAAATACTTTCAAAAAAAAATGCGTACGCATTTCATAACGTGTATCCATTTTAGGTTCGCGTACCTGAGTCTAAACGTATACGCATTCGGATCTAGGCTCGGGTACCCGATCCATAACATGTACGCGTTTCTTCGAAAATGTGTACGCATTTCCTGCGAAACTTTTTGTTTTGCCCAAAATTTCCCCTCTTCGTGTACCCAACTTCTTGCTTTTACCCTTTAACTAGAAAGCAGTAAGGTTCAAATGTTAGTTCATAAATATGATACTAACATGGATGTGAAAGTAGGAAGCCATAATTTGTCAATGCAAAGATTGAAAAACCTATGATTGATATAACATGATAGATGAGTTCACACTGTAATAAATGGACACCATCAAGTGCATATCACAAAGAAGATAAAAATCTAACACACACGATACAAAGATTAGTATGCTAAGCATCTCATTCAATCCATAATTCAAGGATTATGAATATTTATAGCATGAATGAATATCAAATTCCTCCTCGAAAGTACAACCAAGTTCCTTTTTTGGAGAGAGAGAGATAAACCCCTTCTCCATAAGCTTAACCATATATATAGCCAAAGCATTCCCTCAAACCAATGCTAAAACCATTACTAAATTTGGCATCTTCTTGTCTTCCATCGTCTTTTGGGGACTACTAAAGATCAATCAAAATATTTAATTTGGCAATTGAAAGGGCATCAGGCAAGAAAATAGATCTTATTTACACCAACGACCACTGAATGACCTTCACACAAATGAATGATTAATGAAGCATTTGGAGAACACCATATGATAGCACGTCTTAATTTCTAGTAAAGGGTATGAATTAATCGTGGTTTCAAATCAACCATTAGTTTGAACTAAGTTATCATCCCACCAAATCTAAGAGAAAGCGCCAATGTTTGACCAAAATTCTATAAATTTGACCAACATCACCACTTTTCATCATTCAGAAGCATCCAACATGACGAGCACTCAGAGTGATGGAAATTCTACAAATGATTTCATCATTTTGGAAGAGGTTGAATGCAACTCATTGTTCAGGCATCTATTCGATCAACTAATATTTTTTTTGTGATACAAAGTGAAGTGGAAGAAGAGGTGCTTCACAATATCCTGGGTGAAGCATTTTTGATCCAGGAACATGTACACAACACCACCATGTTAGAGTGTTTTGTGTAAATGGTCATCAGGACCTATGGTCACTGTGACTGGGGTGTAAGAGCATTAGAATGTCTGGTGAGGCCTGAATTTCATCATCTTGTCAATGTAGCTATTGCTGGGCTCGGTTATTATCCTCAGAGTGGACTGGTAGGTGATGCCATCTATATAGCGTCAACTCTTTAGAATGAGACCATGGAGGAAGCAACTGCTCTTCCTCATGTAGGGATTGTGAGGAATGATATGGGGATCTTTGCCTAATTCCTACAATCACATGTTAACCTGCTATCCCTTGCTCAACTTGAACGCCTCCAGATTGTGATTGAGGGCATCTGAGTCTTGATGTTTTCTTTATGTTTCTAAACAAGAATATCTCTTTTTCTTTTCTTTTGTTATTGATATCTACTGGGTAATCGAATCACCCAATTTTGTATTGCCAATGCGATGTACACACACACACACATATATATATAAAACATCTTTTGTTATCTCTATGTTACTATATGCTTGGCTTTGCTCATTTTATTGTTCATATTGATTTGATTTTCATCATGTAATGCACTGATTTATAAATCAATATTCATTGCTCATTCCATTAATTAATTAAAAGTGCTTCCAGGCTGGAAAATAGGTTGTTCATTGAACTTGATAAAACACCACTTAGGTTTCAAAGACTTTGAGGAATGTCACCCATAACATAACTTTTAACATAAGCTAACATATGACCCCTAACAAATGACAACTCATCACATGGGTTAGGGTAATGTCATAAAACATTGCTTAGCCATAGAAATAACAATATAGGTGGTAAATTGGGTGGTTAGAAAAACTAATGAAAACCCACCTGAGTTTGAGATGTACAACAAAATATTGCCTGAACATGAATTTGAATAAATGACTAAGGCACATAAGGTGAGATAGTTAAAAAAGGGAAGGGTCATGTTTATGAGTAACATAGATCAACCTTGATACTGGGACTAAATCACCACTTGTGGCATATGAGTCCCAGTATACCTATTTTCAGGAATTTTCTATAGATCCTAGTTTAGTAGTTCTAGATTTTGGTTTCAGCTTGAAACCCTAAATTGGGACTATATCATCCCTACTAGTGTATGACTCCTAGTGTGCATTAAAAATTAGTATTTCCAACATTTTAGACCTCAATTTGATGCAGGGAATATACCAAAAACCTAAGACCAACTAGGGGTACTTTTAACCCAAACAACAACTAAGAAGATAAACCAACAAACTTACTTATCTTTTCATCAAAATCCATCAATTTCACTTGATTTTACATTTCTACAAAGCCACAAACCATCATAACTTGGCTCCAAATATTTATCAGACTCAAACAAAAATTAACCTTCATCAAATTGATTGAAACATAACATAAACTTGATTGGATAACTCTTAACCAAACCATCACTACCAACATGAACACCAAATAACATCTCTTTGCAACTGTATTCCAAACAAGGAAATAAGGCATTTAATCTTCCAAACTTGCTTCAAACCTGTTACCAAACCACGCAACACCTTTGAACAATCACACTTTTTTCAGAAATAAACTAGTAGCACATCTTCATAGTATTGGACCAATGGATTCTTTAACCTTTGTAGTTAAGACATCTTCTTTGTACCTCATAATCCTATTGCTCAATCATCAAAAACAACTAGATTTTACTCTAGACTACTTCCAAGCCATAGATACATCATTGACATCACTGTTTAAGCAGTTTCAACACAAAACCAATCACTTTTATCTTTGTTTTCTTAGAATTACATTTTCTTGCAAACTTAGACCAAAACCCTAGTAGCATAGCAACTTGACAAAAGCGGGTATACCAAACAACCCATACTAAAAATACATAAACAAAACATAGCTTTAGGAACCCATTTCAATCTATTTTAACATACTTCAAGAGCAACTACACTTATTTTGGAAAATATGAAAGAATCAATAGATTGTTCGCTGCCAAATCACAACAATTAGCCCAAAATTACAAAGGAGGTGATCTTAAATCATCATAAAAATACCAAATGACTCTAAATAGTCCTTTAAAAAGTCTCAAAACTCAAGATTCATCAACTTTTAGGAGTAGAAAGGCTCAATAAAACACTGATCTACAAAACCCTTACTTTATGCACAAAATAAGCTTTAACAAATGATGGTTTATTAGAATAGTGTACTCCAAACCTTCTGCCACTTTTAAAATGATTCAATCACATTTGTATAGGTCCTCCCCAACTATTCAAACTCTTTCCCAATCTGATTTCATGCTTTCCCATCATTTTCTACCATGGAGCCACACTTTTCAAGAAGGAAACTCTACATTTTTTGAGTGATCAGTAGCCAAACATTAAATTATTGGCTTCCCTTGCATTATTAAACATAAAAACAACTTAAAAAATCCTAACCTAACCTACTCCACTGAACTACAAAGCCTAAATTTGTGGAGTAGTCATAAAGAACCTATCTAGACTCTCAAAACCCTGTTTTAAGGGTTACAAACAATTATAGGTAAGAAGCCTGCAACTAGCCCTTAATTTGTAATTGATCTTCACAAACCACTTTATTTGAAGTGTCACAACTTTAATCTATTCAAACCAATAGGGAAACAAGACTTGATGATGCTGTATAAACCAAAAGGATGGAAAAATCACAAAAGAAACATTATTACTGAAAACAGGGTACTCTTATTTACCAAAATTGGTTACAAGGCTTAATGAATGCCTTTTGTTCGCCCTTTCCATGCTTTATATATATTCTTACATCAGTTAAACTAACTTACTTTACAACTTCACTGACCAAACCTTCCATTTTCCCCACTCTTCAACTTCTTATTGTTTTGCGCATTTTTGCATTTTTCATCTTTTGCAACTTTTAGCATTTTTTGCATACTAACTTGACTCACCTCCTAGAGACCTATTTGTGATTTTATTACATTAATTATGACCTTTCACATGACCTTGTTACATTTTTTTACATTTAAAAGTTCAATTTTTACAAATTTTCCCTTTGAAGGAATTTAGTAAACAAGGTGCTCCTACACCACAATTCAAGCCTCTTCAGTTTCCAAGTGCACCTCTATCCTTTCTCAATTCATTCTTATGATTTTCAGTTTCATATCTTGGGTTGCATTAGGTTTACATATCATTGTATTTCTCTCTTTCCAAGCCCTTGCTTGGTGGTGAACCCCATTTTAGTCTTTAATCATACCCTAAGACACCCTATTGGTGATCTCTTTCCCTCATTTCATCCCTTGATTGAGATCTCTAAGGTTTCCTTGAATGAAACATGGAGGAAATTGGTGGTTTTATAGATCCTAAAACATAGAGCGACAATTTTCTTCATTTCATATGTATATATATACAAATATATATACTCATTAACAAATGAGTCATTTAAATAAATCATCCAATATTCGAATGCACATATCCATGTTATCATTTCCATTAACAATACCATATCTATATATCTATATACATATACTTATATATACATATATCGACATACTCATATGAACATTCCATTATGCCAATACATATGTGTATATCCATATGTGTATATATATGTATATATGCATATATCCCATATATATACATTCACCTATGCAGCCAATCATATATAATGGATAACTTATCGATAGACATACATGCATGTGGTGTATATATATATATATACATATATCTATACATGGCTTATTGTCCCTTCGATACCCCCATGCCCGTGAGAAATCCATCCATGAGTATGCATAGGTACATCTACCTACATATACTCATGCACGTATTAACTTATGTGCATGGGTTATCATTGACATGTATAAGTATATATATTCACGTATATATATCTTATCGATTGAATATAGACATATAAGGTAGAACTAAAATGAACCATCACTTATCATAAACCAAGAATGCTCACAACATAATTCATGATCCTTTCTAATATAAACACAAATAAGACCATAGATGAGTTACCTATTTCCCAAATCTATGACTCGACTTAACCATTCTATGAGTGAGTGTGTGAAAGCTTAGTTAGGTTTCATTTAAAGGTTACTCGACCAAGTCCTTCTCTTGAGTGATACTTCCCCTCTCTTTCAAAGGATTAATCCTGTATTTGCATTCAACTCAACACATTTTCAATACTAGTCAGTTGTTCATCAAATCAATCATTTGCATTACTCATTTCATAGTTAGCATAAAAATTCAATTAACATTATTTTCTCATATACATCTCACATTAAACATCAAATGATATTAACATTCATTCATGTTTTCCCAATGATATAGATAAACAAAGCACAAAGACATGTATTTCAATCAAAGTTACAAATACATTCACTTATTCAGTATTTTAACCTATCATAGTAATAGTAAATAAATAAACACACAATGTGGTGTAACAAACTCAATCCATTTGAATGATTTATCTCTAACAACTGGGAGATACTCAATCTCACTCTAATCTATGTAGCTTAATAATAGGTACACAACCAATCATCTCATGCTAATTAAGCTCCAACTTCAACACTACAATATCTAGAAGCATCACTCTCCATGGAAAATGATCATTGTTCTGAACACTATAAGATTAAATCCATACATTATCGAATTCTTACACATAATTTTAATATGATTCCTATTAATTATATCATAATACTAATATAATTTTGCATCATAACATATTCAAATAGAGTAGTAATATATCAACATGGAGAATAGGAGGTAAGGTTATCATGTTAATAAATTTTGCAATATCACATAGAAGGGACCATAAATATTTTTGAACTTTCATGACATCTTAGGCTCAATATATATGAAATAATAAGCCATAAAAAACTAGTAATATTATTTTTAGAAATCCCAATACCATACTTATGTGGAACACCAATATCCTTCTTAAAATATTTTTTTGGCTGAAATTTAGAAAGATAGGACAAGTTTGGTGGGATATGTGAAGAACCATCTTTGAGTGCATTTACTTCTAATAAATTTAGTAAATAATGTTTCTAAAATTATCACACATGTATAAATGAAGTATAGATATTAAGGAATACCTTCTCTTTAATTATTTAAACTTAGCTTTTAACAAATAATCTATGGATTTTATTATTTGGAATTCGACAATGCATTTTTATAGACAAGGAATATAAATGAATAAAATAGCTATGCATTATTTCATTTATCTATATTTGAAACCAAATTTGAAATAATAATTTTTAAGGTTAATATTAACATTGAAGTGTTGCACAAAAGCATTAGAAAAATCCACATATGAGTGGATCAAATTATGAATTGATGGATAAATCCACTTAAGTACACATAATACCACATACTTTCCTCCACTTATTTTGCACTCACTTTACATTTGATGGTAAATATATATTTTTCGTGATCAATTTCATGGATTCTAGATTCTAGCACATAAGTTGACTAAACTTAGCAATTTCCCCTAGTTTATCAAATAAAACCCTGATGGTTTAGGTCCCTAACTTAGTTTCTACATACTTCCCCACCTTTGCTAAAATTGTGGGTGTGATTCTATCTCCTAGATATAATCATAGATGTGATTGCATCTATCTTATTTAGATCCTATTTTAACATTCCTTGAACTAACTCCCATCCAACATTGGACTACTGCCTATTGAATTGCATACAAAATATTTTGAATTGTAACCTAGGATAGTATTAAAGGCTAGTCTTGAGGAGTTTGTAAAGCATCCTTCATCAATTAGATAGTATCTATCAAACAAGAAATTAGAGAATTCAAATAAAATGAATTCATGTTCACAATAACAATATCTACATTGATCAAGCATATCACATTTCAACCAGATCTAAAATTATAACTTTAAGATCAATATTAATATTTATTTTTTGAATAAAATCATTAATTTAATATCCACATGAGTGGATTGAATGATGAGGAAATAAATAAAGTCACTCAAGTGCATAACAATTCACTCTATTCCCTAGTTGTTTTGTACTCAATTTAGCTTTGTCATTAAGTGTGTCAATTTGATGTCATTAAGTGTGTCATTTTGGTATGCAATTTGATAAATTTTAGTACACAGGCTAATTAAACCTACCCATTTACACTACACTCAACCAATTGTAGTGCTTTTGGTCTAGATCTAACTCAGTTACTACATTTTTTTGTACATTAGTTAGAATTATCAATGTGATTCAATCTTATAGATAGAATTATAAATGCAATTGTAGTCAAATATAGTCCTTGTTGTCTAGAATTACCTTAGTTTCTACCTATTTCATTACATTGGTTAGAATTGTGAGTTTGATTTTGTCTACTAGATAGAATTGTAGATGCAATTACATTTTGATCCTTATTCAAACCCCATTTTCACACTCCCTAAGCTAACTCCCATGTAAAAATTTAATCATTTACCATTGATTTGCATGTAATTTTTTTTCAAATTTGTACTTGGGATGGCTTATTTAAAATTAATCCCAAGGGAATTCATAAACCATCCAAATCAATCAAAGAGTATTATTCAAGCAATAAAAAAAGCATACAATAATTTAGAATATAGCATAGCACTGCATACTAACAATAATAATATTTGCATCAAGCATCTTGCTTTTCAATTAAGAATGATAATTATTGAAGTATCGTAAAAAATCATTAGTAGACTTTGACTATGAGGGGATTCAACCATGAGGCAATAAATTAAGTCAATTAAGGGAACAATACTTTAAACTCTTCTCCACTTGTTTTGTGCTCACTTTAACCTTATTGTTATGTGTCTCCTTTTAGTGCTTAATTTGATATATTCTAGTTCACAAATTGACTAAATCTAGTCAATTTCTACAACCTTTACCAAATGCAACTCTTTTCAGTTTTGGATAAATTTATATGTTTGCTATTTTATTAATATTTGTATTTTCGCCCATATTTTAAAACACTCATGTTTATATTTTACATAATTCATATTGTGTGTAAAACTACTTATGATGAATTTTTTTCTTATTTTATTAAAAAGTGATTAAATTTTATAAAAAAAAAATTAATGCATTAAATTTTTATTCATGATTTTTTCTCTAAAATATTAGATAATAAATTAATTCTATAATTTAAATAAATTTATATATACTATTCCTTTTAAACAAATTTACTAAACTTTCTTTTTTCCTACGTAATCTAAACCTAATTCAATTTCTACCTATTTTCCATACTAATGAGAATTATGGATGCGATTTTCTCTATACAAATAAAAGAGTTGCAAGTTAATCACTTAACCAAAATGTATCGTGTTACGACTGCTTACAATTAGTAGATATTTTTAAGAAGAATGCTTCACAATTAAATTTCAACCTTTCAACTTAAGTTTCCTTGCTCAAGGTAATAAACATGATTTATACAAAATTTCTAATCGGTGATAAAGAATGAATTGTTTTAAAATTAAAAAAATACTTCAAAATTGAGATTGCTTGGTCAGTAAAGGTTGGCGCAAAAAGGAATGTAATTGTCCTTTCCTTTTGTGCGCACTCAGTTATGAATTTTAGTGACTTTAATAAACATTTGTGTGGCAAGTTATCAACTGCATGTTTATAAAATCTAGCAAGACTATACATCAACTAGCACTTCTTTTGGTAGGCACCGCCGTTCTTATCTATTTTAAACTATTTTATAGTATTTACAGACATCATCTTAAAGAATCCATTGACTTTGCATTCTTCATTTCCAATAAGATTTTTTTCCTCTTATATTGATTGAAATGTCAGCATGTTTGAACAAGCACCCCTTTGATATGATGTATTTGATTGACATGCAATTCCCACTATAACAAAAATAATAAGATACAGTGGATAATGATTGTGATTGTACATTATAGTGACTAACAGCAAAGTTTCAACATGTCTACAGGCCTTAATTGAGACAATAATGAAAAAATAAGATCAAAATCACCTTTTTGTCAATCTAATAATTCATGTAAAGGCAAACAACTGGTTTGTGCTTATTAATTATTATTTTATTTATATAATTATAAAAGGAGTATTTTTTTGTATAGTTGGTTCTATGTATTTAGTTTTGATTGTATTTATATTTATGTTTATTCATATATTATAATATTTATGTACATACAATCATAGTTCAATTGATTTAGTTATTTGATTCCATTTTTTAATCCAATCTTTATCCATAATACATCATATTAGACACAAATTCAACTTGATTGTTTGACCCAAATCATATTAAAGAATGAGAGATTATCCTTGTAGTCATGATCTTGATCCACTTAAATGAAAATTCGAAATCAATCATTATCAATCATATTCTGTAAAAACAACAATCATTCATGAATTACAAAGTCAAACAATCTCTCTTCATTCAATACTATTTATATCATAATTATATTTTTCTTTTTATATCGCCTAATTTGATTTATTCCAATCTATCTAACTAATAACTACATTTAAACCTTTCAATTAATAAAAAATTATTAATTCCAATCTAACCTGTATTAATAACCACATTTAAATCCTTAATAATTTATTTTATTTTCTGAAACTTATATATTTTGCAGACTACTTCCTATCACTCAAAGTTATGTTACCTTTTTACCGGACATCATGTTGCCATTTTTTATTTTCTAAAAATTATAAACATGGCAAATTAATAGGGTGGAATTCTTAATCACACAATCCAAAAAACATTACTACACCACCTTTTAACATCCCATAAAAAGATCATAATAGGTAAAACTTAATTCATACTTTGGTCGTAGACTCTTATTTTGTTCACGTTGTGGGTTGGGCCCATTGCTTACCTGCCCCATTTGGCAGGATTAGAGATGTTTTGGGCAAAGTCAAGATCGACAAACTAAAATCCTTTTCCGCGCATACTCAGCCACTTTCATTGTGCAGAAAATTAAGGAAAGATGAACCTCCCCGGTCCTTATAAGAATCTTATCTCTTCCTACATTCTCCACACTACACTCTGCATTGTTGACCTGCATAGCAAAGCAAATCAACAATGAAGACCACCAGTCTTTCTGCATGTATTACTGCCTTGGTCATCATTCTATGTTTGACAGCTTCCAATGGACAACTCAGTCCAACATTCTATGCCAAGTCATGTCCTCTTGCATTGGCTATAGTCAAGAATGCTGTTCTTCAAGCTATGGCAAAGGAGAAAAGAATGGCTGCATCGTTGGTCCGACTTCACTTTCATGATTGTTTTGTAAATGTAAGAATTTAATCTCCATAATGTTAGAATTTCACTTCTATATTGGTTTTTGTAATAGATCTACAAGTAACATGATTTTTTTTTTCTTGAAAGGGATGTGATGGATCCATACTGTTGGATGATACCTCGACATTCACTGGAGAAAAGAGTGCAGGACCAAATGCCAATTCTGTGAGAGGGTACGATGTGATAGACACCATTAAAAGCCGGTTAGAAGCTGTTTGTAGTGGGGTTGTGTCTTGTGCTGATATTGTAGCCATTGCTGCTCGTGATTCAGCTGTACTTGTAAATACTCTTCCCTTCCTCGCCTTCTCTACTATTATCTTTATCTCTATTTGCTAACTAATACACTTTTTTCTTTCACAAATATCCTTAGCTTATTCTTTAGAATGTAAAGGGCCTGTATAATTGTTATTTATAATTTTGTTTTAAGGACCTTGGCCAATCTTATTGTGGGCTATCTTTGTGCTTGTGATTGCTAGTCGGGAGGGCCATCATGGACAGTACCCTTAGGAAGAAGAGACTCAACTACTGCAAGCCTAAGTGGTGCCAACACCAATCTACCTTCTCCCTTTTCAGATTTAACTACACTTATCTCTGCATTTCAAGCTCAAGGCCTTTCTACTAAGGATATGATTGCTCTTTCAGGTATTCGCAAGTTCTGAATAGAAAAATTTCAGGTTTTATTTGAAAATGTTCATGACAGAGTTAATAAGCAAGCACTTTCTTGTCACCCATGTATTTCAGGTGCTCATACGATTGGTCAAGCAAGATGCACCACCTTCAGATCTGGCGTCTACAATGACACCAATATCGATTCTGCATTTGCCACCTCTGTTCAGGCAAAATGTCCAAGCAGTAGTGGCGATGACAATCTCTCACCTTTAGACGTTGTCACTTCTACTTTCTTTGACAATAGTTATTACAAAAATCTGAAAAGCCAAAAAGGACTCCTTCATTCTGATCAAGCACTTAATGGAGGTTCTGCGGATGCTTTGGTTACAACTTACAGTACCAATCCATTTACCTTTTTTAGTGATTTTGCAGCAGCCATGGTGAATATGGGGAACATCAATCCTTTAACAGGCACCAGCGGAGAAGTACGAAAAAACTGTAGGAAAATTAACTGAAATGTCAAAAATGTATTCAGTAAAATCAGGACACAAGATCGCAAGATATTGTGTGGATGATTTGAAATGTTGCCGAAGCTTCCTCTTTTAGAATTTCTATCTCGTCTTATTCATAACGTTTGGCAAAACAAATGCTAAAATAATGTAATTTAATTAAAAAAAAAAATTAGCGTGAGAATTTGGAAAGCCCAGAGTCTTCTGTTTTAAAAATGGAGCAACTCGCTCTAGGAAATTGTCACGAATATTAATATTCCAAAAAAATAAATTGTCAAATAGGAATATTTATGAGCGATTAAATATTTCTGTGTTTTCCTAGGGATCTACTTTATTTATAAAACACGTACCAGTAATTCCAATTTGTTTTAATCATCCTAAATAGATTATAAAAAGTGACAGCGACCTTACTGTTATTACTAGCACTTGCATCTATAGGAGGTTCAAGGATTATGCTGATAGAAAGTTAGAGGTAAAATAATAATGAATTTGAACATTATATAATTCAATATATATAAATATAAATTTATAAATGATAGATTACATTATATAATTATGGTGGATGTCCTCAATTCTTTGAAAAAACTACATTCTTTTGAATAAGTAGTAGTCAATTTGCATCTATCAAAGTGAAATAAGAATGTCAGTTTGTTTTTTTGTAGCTCCTCTTTGGAAGTCCCAAAATTCATATGCATTGCAACATGTTAAATGAAAAAAAAACCTTGTAAATATATTTTTACATATGTAAATATAGCGATAATACAAATTAAAAAAAAAAATGTTCTGGAAAAAAGGTTAACCAAACCAGCTCCCTACTTGATGTTTGGCTTTAACATGTGATACAGGAGCATTTGGATCCATAAACGATCAACATCAACAAAAAAAATTCGTTTGATTTTTGTTTTGCTTTTGATTTTCTTTCCCTGGAACAGTTCCATTTGATCGTTGGTGAAGAAATGAAATGACATTTTATTTGAAGCTTCAATCTGCATACGGCATTCTTAAAGTTGCCCATTTGATCAGTTAGTTGCAAAAAGAAATAATCTTAAATATTTTCATTTTCAAACAAAGGAAATAAGAGGAGTTGGCAAAGAATGTGAAGAGTCGGCTGAATATAGAGCTTGTCCTTCCAAACAAATAATAAAAAGAGCAAGTTGAGAAAGGTAGATGAAGAGAGGGAGTCGTGGTAGGTGAAGAGACATAACATAAAATAAAAACACAGATTCGAGGATAGAGATGCGTGCCTGGATGAGGAGGAAAACTCGCACCAAGATCAGAGGCAGACTAATAATGTTTAAAACTTGTGCAGAGTAACTCCACATATGGAGGATGCCGTTTGTAGAAGAAAATTGGGAGAAATTAAGGGAGTTATACTTGAGGAAGGAGAGGCCGATACAGGCAAATAGACCACGCCTCATGTACGTGCAACAAAGCAATAAAGGCAGAAGGAGGATCATTTAAATGGCTACGCAGGCAAGAGAAGATGTTGAAGAAACTACTCAGGCAGCATAGGAAGTACGGGAGGCTGCGCCTAGTGTTGATGTGAAGAGTCTTGCTTCATAAGAAGAATGGAGGCGTTGAAGACACAAGTTAGAGGTGCTGTGCAGACTTTGAAGAGGGTTGTATTTGTGTTGGGAAAAGGTGTGTTGTACATCTTGCATTATGTATTTAATGTAATTATTCTTGGGGCCATTTAATGTTGCATGTAACATTGACACATAAGTTAAGTTGATAAAATGTAATTATTTAATATTGGAAAATAATAAATAAAGCATCCAATATTAAATAAAGGGAAATGGTTTGTAATCTCATAGTTATTGTCACATAGTTTTGTGCAATACCACTTAGTGGTTTTGTGGGAGCTTGCTTCTATAAAAGCAACCACAAAGGTAGTTATTGGAAGATGATGCATTTTTGCATGATTAGCTTTGGTTAGCATTTGTGAGGGTTTGAAGCATGGCACAGGATGTGTGGTTGCATGCTTGTTCGCATGGATTGTCTGGAGAGAGCTTGTTGCTTCAATGGTGTTCATGGAGACTCAGAAGATATATTGTAATCTTATTGCTGAATAATATATGAGAGATGGATGCTTTTGAAGGTTGGGTTTTTTTTCCCTCTTGAGGGTTTTCCCAGGTATATCTTGTGTCATATTTTCATGGGTATGTTGTCTATTCTCTTGCATGTGGATTCTAAATACTTAGATGCATAGATTTCTTTATGGGTTATGTGGAAATTGTCTTTAATTGGCTGCAAGTTTCCAACAAGTGGTATCAGAGCTTTGGTTGTGGTTGAATAACCCTTGGTTGAGAAAAATCTTGTTTAAGTTTGAATCTATGCATTGCATGTGAGAATCAAAGACATGGCAGGATATAAAGGTGTTGTAGGTTGTTTTATTGCAGATTTGAGGGTTTTGGGTTTGCTAATTAAATGGGTTGTTTGTGGATCTGGGGTGTGAGAAATTTTGGGTGAAATAGGTTTCTTGGCTTTTTGTATTTAAATGGGGGTTTTGGGGGTGAGCTTTCACAGATGATCTCTTGACTCAAAATAGACCTCACGATTGGATCCGGATTGGCCGAGAGAGAAAAATTGATATATAATTTGACCTATTTCTAATACAGTGAAAAATTGCAAATTTTTTATGCCCATACCCAGATCGTACGAACGACAAAATAGTATTAAAAAATATATATATATTTTCCCATCGCCATTAAAATTCCTGCACAAATAAATTAAAAAAAATTAGAAATCAAAAGAAATTTGATTTGAAAAAAATTTATATTGAAAAACTTTTGAAAATAAAAAAAAATTAAAGTTTTTGGGGGAGGGGGGAGGTGACCCCACTCTCGTACCTTCGCCTCTGCAGCCGAGGTACCGACGGTACTGTCGGTACCACCAGCTCTGCAGTGGCCGACAGTACAGTCGGTACCGCTGGCAGAGTCCGGCTGGACCGGCAGTACCGGCCGGCAGGCGGGCTCCGCCCACCCCTTTGTGGGGTTTTAAATCAAAACAAAAAATTTAATAAATTTTTAATTATTAAAAATTTTCATTAACCTCAATAAATCTGCCCATGCAATTTTTTGGGGCCCAACAAAATTTTTATTATAATGGGATTGAAGCAGAGTTAATAACAATTTCGGGTCCGCCACCCAAGGAGTGGCGCCGCCCAGGTGGGGCCGCCGCCTAGCCACCAATGGTGGTTAAATTTTTTTGCTTTAGGTGCAAACTACAATTTTATTTCGGAGGGGCATAATTTTTGCTCAGATTGTCTGTTTTTTGACTTCTTGGATTCGTTGGAAAGCTGACTCAGAGATCTACACTGTGGTGATAGATATTTTTCTATATTTTATATTTTTGATAGTGTTTTTCTTGTTCAAAGTCAGATGTTTATTTTGAGCTTCAAGAGGGCATATCAGGTGCATATGGAGTCAGATTTTGGACTTCAAATAGTCGACGGAAAGCTTGTTTAGAGCACTATACAGTGGATCAGGTTTGAAGATATTTTGGAATGGTTTATTTGATGTTTTGTTTATCTGAGTTGTTTATGGGTTTCTTTGACTATGGTGATACTGTGAGTTTATGGATGATCGGATCTTGGAGATTTGATGTTGGATTCATTGTATGCTTAGTTGAATATCTCAGATTATTCTATTTTTGACATGGTTATCAGCATATGGTTGGATTTATATGCTTCATTGATGTATCTACAAGTTGTGCAATGTTGTAGGCAGTCTATACTTACATGTTGCTTTTATGACTTGGACATGGGTTGTCTTTGCCCATTGATATTTCAATGTTGATGCGTGTTCAGTTTTGGTGGCTTGGTTTAGTCACTTGGTTTGTTGGTTTTATTGTCATGTCAAGGAGATGAGATGGTATTACCAGGTATAGTCATGATATGAGATATATGTAGTTGACTATGATTATGCAGATATGTGGACACGGTTGGGTTGAGTTGTTACATTTGGTGGTGATCATGGTGTCATGGATGTTTCTTTTGTTTTAGAGACTTTGGCATGTCATGATGGTTTATGCAGGTGCATTGTTGGTGGTGTTTGATTGGTTCTTGATTATGGTTGTGGCGGTGTATCTTCATGGAATGAGGATCATGGTTTTACTTTTCCTTTTGGGAGTTCTTGTTATATTTGAGTTCTTTGATTGTGTGAGGGTCTTTCGTTGATCTTCATGAGGAGATTGTTATCATGATGTCATGGATAACTTGATTACACTTTTCAGTGGGAGCTTTTGACAGTGATGGTTTCGGTGGTGATGGATATGTTTATGATAGTTTGGCGGTTGTAGGTATCTTCTTGGCTTGGAGATTATGATTCTATTTTTATGTTACTGACATTTTAGTTGTGTGTGTAGACTTGGATGATCTTCATAGAGAGGATGGTTGTCATGATGCCATGTGTGACTCGATATCATAGTTCAGTGGGAGTTGTTGGCAGTGACATGGATGCATCATTTGGTAAGGTTATCTCCATGTGATTGGAGATATGGTTTCTTGGTTTAGAGTATATTTGTTATGGATGTCATGGTTTACTCTTGATATGCATTTAGAGTTTGACATATTACATGCTCTCTTGAGACTAGGATGTATATATATGTTATGGTGCATGTGATCTCCTATAAGGAGATGGTTAGATCATGTTGTCATGGTTATGTTCTTGATTCGTGATTGGATATATGACATTGATCTTGTGTGGTTCTCTTGGTATTGAGTACATCGACATTTGCTTGATTACTTCATAATGGTGCTATGTTGCATTTGGAGTTTGGCATGGACTGGTTGGTTACAGGTACTCATGGATACTTAGAGACATAGGTGAGGCGTGAGTTCTCTTATGATTAGAGACATGTGTTGAGATGGTTACTCTTGATGAGATTTCAGCAGGGAGTCCTAGGAGCCTACACCTTGGTTGGACGTGAGTTCAACATGGACCTATGAGGAGAATGTTTTTGGATGAGTCATGATGACTTGGATTTCTTGGAGGAGCATTCTCATTCCCCACTCTTGGTTTACTCGGCAGTTTCACTTGAGGGTATTGCACCCATTGTTACTTTTAGGTACTTTGTGTTTTATGCTTTATCTTCTCATGCATAAGAATCTTGAGCTATGGATATATGGTTTTGGAGGGTTCTTTTGAGGAGTGTTGGCATGTTTATCTCCTTATACATTGTGATTACACTCATTGATGTTGAGTTTAGGAGATGTATTGGGCTTATTTCCTTCATTGGGAATGGATTTAGTTTGATCTTGTTTGGCTTTAGAAGCTTACATCCATGTTGATTACATGATACATATGTTATGTTTGATCTTGGAGATTGAACGGTTGGGTGTTGTTATGGCTTTTCTTTTGGGGTGTTGTGGAGGAGATCATACTTGACACAGTTGGCTTTTAGAGGTGTATGTAGGATATTTTTCTTACAGGTGATTGATATACAGGTTTGCATATCATTGTGGATGATCCCTTGTTACTACATGATGTAGTTTACACTTTCTATATGATGTTATTGGTAGACTTGGTATGCCTTGATCTTTTTCAGATTTGCATTACCCATGCAGTGGGAGCTCTTGGATGTGTATGTCATTCTTTGATAGGTTTTGCACATGGAGTTTATGATTGCAGTTTATGGGTGTATATGTTTATGGCATGAGTTTACTATGTTTTGTATACCTTGGAGGTATGGACAGTTGGATGTATTGGCACTTGCTGTGGGTGTTATTTCAGCTTTGATAGCTACTGGTACATATTGATACTTTTGGATTGAGTGTTTTGTGTTTGGGATATCAGTTGAGCAGGACTTATGCTTCGTTGTGACAGATTGAGTTGTTTCTCTATTGGATGGATTCTTATCTTTGTGCATTGGCGTGATGGAGGATGAGAGCATTCATGTTTGGGATGGTGGTCACTTTGATTCTTGTTACAAGTATCTTGATGGAGCACATGGAGCATTTTGATTCCATGATGGTATATGTGGCTATATGGATTGTTCATTTGATTCATGTTTTGAGGTTACTTGTTCCCCTTATGCAATGTATACAACAAGTGGGAGAATGTTGAGAAAAGGTGTGTTGTACACCTTGCATTATGTATTTAATGTAATTATTCTTGGGGCCACTTAATGTTGCATGTAACATTGGCACATAAGTTAAGTTGATAAAATGTAATTATTTAATATTGGAAAATAATAAATAAAGCATCCAATATTAAATAAAGGGAAATGGTTTGTAATCTCATAGTTATTGTCACATAGTTTTGTGCAATACCACTTAGTGGTTTTGTGGGAGCTTGCTTCTATAAAAGCAACCACAAAGGTAGTTATTGGAAGATGATGCAATTTTGCATGATTAGCTCTGGTTAGCATTTGTGAGGGTTTGAAGCATGGCACAGGATGTGTGGTTGCATGCTTGTTCACATGGATTGCTTGGAGAGAGCTTGTTGCTTCAATGGTGTTCATGGAGATTTAGAAGATATATTGTAATCTTATTGCTGAATAATATATGAGAGATGGATGCTTTTGGAGGCTGGGTTTTTTCCATCTTGAGGGTTTTCCCAGGGTATATCTTGTGTCATATTTTCATGGGTATGTTGTCTATTCTCTTGCATGTGGATTCTGAATACTTAGATGCATAGATTTCTTTATGGGTTATGTGGAAATTGTCTTTAATTGGCTGCAAGTTTCGAACAATTTGAACAAAAGTTGCACCATATTTGTGAGGAGTGATAGAGCACAAGGTTTGTGGGAAAGTTGTAGATAAAAGTGGACAAAGTGGGACGAATAAAGAGTGGAGCAACAATATAAAATAATGTTAATAATTGCAGGAAAGAAGCCATGGCTTGTAGATACAGGTGTATATTGGCTTAAAAGACAGTAATATGAAGAGCAGCTAGGGAGGTCGAATGTGGCCAACATGTATATGGAATAAGAAAGGTTTCCTGGAAGTAGGGTAACCAAAGTTAAGTAAATGTGAGGCTGCATCAGGTAGAAGAGGGAAAATGAAAGATTCAAGCTGATTGTTGGCAAGAAAATTTTGAATAGAGGAGGCTACATAATCGTTGAAGTCGTGCTTGATTATGCAGAGGGATTAAATACAATGCAAATACAAATTTGAAACAGGGAGAGGTAGGCATGATGTGTATGTATAGAGGAGAACTAGAGGATGTGTTTGTGTGGATGAGCAGAGAATGACGAAGACTTAGGAATCCAAAAAGGGAAATGGAGTTAGTAGAGATTTAATCTTGTAATTTTCACGAAATTTTGAATTGAATAAATGCATTGATTTGATTTTGAAATTTGTACAAATTGTTGAGTGCAATTGTGATAGATCCGAATTGACATAAGCATTTATCGATTTGGGGGTTTATCAATTTCAAAGTCTTTGTAATATGATTTATGTGGGTTTGAGTTGAGATGTGGGTTTTCTTCTTCATCAAGTGGTATTAGAGCTAGAGGTTCTAAGCATGCGAGTAGAGTGTCAAGAGAGAGGCAATTTGCACTAGGGTAGGTATGGGTGGAGAGAGAAGTGAGCAGATGTTTTGGGGGCACAAGCAAATTGTTGAATGTGAGGCAACTTGTGAAAAAAACTTGTGGTTAGTCGAAGCACGATTGAGGAGCTCAAAAGTACTATTGTAGGTGAGTGGAGTCCCGAGTAGTTGAGGGATGGAAAGCGTAGAGTTGGAAGTGTGAGAGAAGCTCATAAGCATCGTTGTAGGTGAGCGGAGTCCCGAATAGTTGAGAGCAAGAAGTGCAGCACCAAAAGTGTTGTGTGATGGCAAATTATAGCAAATGAAGTGGAATCTTCGTGAGAATTGAGGTATGATTGCAGCATGGAGGTTGCAAGGACAGAGTTCTAAAGAGGAAATGCCAGAGGAGGGCATGAAGAGAAGATGAAGAGTATTTGGAGGAGGAGGTCAGGATAATTGGCAGAGGTCGGATTTTTCAGTGGAGGAGTTCGTTGGAGATTGTTCGCAGTCTTGAAGGGTGATTCTATCCCCTAACTCCCTTTGTGAGCCCATACTCACAAATTTCTTACCCAAAAAAAAGAAATTAGCTTGATTTTTTTTTTCTTTTGTTTTTCTTTCTCTAGAATAGTTCCCTTTGAGTTTTGGTGATTGTTGGTGAAAAAATGAAATGACATTTTATTCGAAGTTTCAATCTGCAAACACCATTCTTCAAGTTGTCCATTTTATCAGCTAGTTGCAAAAAGAAATAATATCTTATATTTTCATTTTCAAACAAAGAAAATAAGAGGAGTTGGCAAAGAATATGAAGAGTCGGTTGAATATAGAGCTTGTCTTTCAAAACAAATAAAAATAAAGAGAAAGTTGAGAAAGGTAGATGAAGAGAGGGAGTTGTGGTAGGTGAAGAGAGATGAAATAAAATAAAAACATAGATTTGTGGATAGAGATGCACACTTGTGTGAGGAGGAAGACCCGCGCCAAGATCAGAGGCAGATTAATAATGTTTGAAACTTGAGCAGAGCAATGCCACATATGGAGGAGAGGTCGTTTGTAGAAGAAAATTGGGAGCAATTAAGGGAGTTACGCCTCAAGAAGGAGAGGCCGATATAGGAAAATAGACCACGCCTCATATATGTGCAGCAAAGCAATAAAGGTAGAAGGAGGATCATTTAAATGGATACATAGGAAAGAGAAGATGTTGAAGAAACTACTCAGGCAGCATAGGAAGTACGGGAGGTTGCGCCTTGTGTTGATGTGAAGAGTTCCGCCTCATAAGAAGAATCGAGGCATTGAAGACACAAGCTAGAGGTGCTGTATAGAATTTGAAGGGGGTTGTATTTGAACAAAAGTCACACCATCTTTGTGAGCAGTGATAGAGCACAAGGTTTGTGGGAAAGCTGCAAATAAAAGTGGACATAGAGGGATGAATAGAGAGTGGAGAAACAATATAAAATAATGTTAATAATTGTAGGAAAGAAGCCGTGGCTTGTAGATACAGGTGTAGATTGGCTTAAAAGGCGGTAATATGAAGAGTAGCTAAGGAGGTTGAATGTGGCTAGCAAGTATATGGAATAAGAGAGGTCTCCTAGAATTAGGGTAACCAAAGTTCAGTAAATGTGAGGTCGCATCAGGTAGAAGAGGGAAAATGAAAGATTCAAGATGATTATTGGCAAGAACATTTTGAATAAAGGAGGCTGCATAATGGTTGAAGTCGTGCTTGAGTATGTAGAGGGATTAAATAAAATGCAAATACAAATTTGAAACAGGGAGAGGTAGACGTGATGTGTATGTACAGAGGAGAACTAGAGGATGTGTTTGTGTGGATGAGCAAAGAATGACGAAGAGTTGGAATCCAGAAAGGGCAATGGAGTTGCCAGAGATTTAATCTTGTAATTTTCATGAAATTTTGAATTGAATAAATATATTGATTTGATTTTGAAATTTGTATGAATTGTTGAGTGCAATCATGATTGATCCAAATCGACATGTAAGCATTTATTGATTTCGAAGTATTTGTAATCTGATTTATGTGGGTTTGAGTTGAGATGTGGGTTTTCTTCTTTATCAACATGTATGGACTCATCAATGGTACAGTTTGTGTGAATTTTTATATTGAATCTTGAGAGTAAGAACTCTAAACTAATGATTCACTCAATGTTCTTTTCTAGATTTGGGCATTAAGAAATTGTGTTTATGCTACTCTAAAGAATTGTAGGAAAGTTTAGAAATATTTAACTTGAGTTGGTGAGGCTCAGTGCTCAAATGCTAGGATGTAGCTCTTAGAACACATGAATTTGAAGTCAATTGTCAAGAAAATTTACTTTACTTGACCTTAGTTGTAGATAAATTCTTATGTAGATGGTACTCATCATTTGTGTGAGCTAGCAATTGCAAGGACCATAGATTAAACCTTTGACTATGGGTGAAATCATTGCACTTTGTGAACCATAATATTTCAGAAGTTTCACTTCTAAATGCCTAGAAAGTGCATTTTCCTTAACCAGTTGGACTTGTACCCAAATACTCTTACCTTAGTAAGATTAGTGTTATTTATGTGTAAGTGATCCACTTGTTAGTTGTAAAATTAAAAGAAATGCATCAAAAATTAACTCTGAGATACTTTGATCATGCTACTTTGTGAACCATAGATTTATTATAATATGAGTGCTAGTGTAGTTCAAATAATGAGATCTATTTATTTTAGTGTAGCATTATTATGTATAGTCCCTTCTAGAGGGCTTATGAAAATTATATATTCCAGTTTAATTGATAATATAAGAGGGAAGAAGTATATTTTTCATTGGCATTTTCTTCATTGGTCTTGATGTATATTGTAAAATTTCCAACATAATATACTAAAAGTAGTGATGATGAATGATATAGCAAGATTAATAGGAATAAACTTGTGTGTCAATATTTTAAGAATACTTTCCTCCTCATCATCATTATAAACATTAATCTTTCTCATTAGCTCCACAGTTCTTTTTCTAAAATATCATGTTATGTATTCACAAATAGAATAATATCCAAATTTCTAACCCAAGTTATTAATACACGATTTTCTTCCTTTTGCTAAAAAATAAATCCCCTTTCACCATTGTTGTTTGGGTTACTATTGTTTCTTCTCATTTTTTAGTTCTATATGCCATGAGGTTGAATTTAACAATTACAAAGGTTATAATTTTAGAGAACTCGTCTAGTTTTTCTTTAGTGCATACTACATAGTGAAGATTTCTCTTATATGATTTCAAAGATCACAAATTGTAGGAGTTCTTAGTTTAAGCAAGATGTTACTAATTAGAACCAATTTAAGAGAGCTTTTAACTATTACAGGAAACATATTAATAATATAGTGTATAAAAATGTATCCCTTTACATTTTCACACTTGTTTTGAACCTCCCTACTAAAACATGGTTTCTTTATGCCTTATTTGGTCCTATTTTGTATCCACATGCCTTATTGGATGCATCTTTTTGAGGATAATCCTGAAACTTATCTAATGACCAATTATAATTCATGATTTTTGGGTTATGTCCCATATTTAGTGATCTATGCGACACCTTGGACGTATGGGTTCCACCTATGTTTCAGGGCCTAATCTTCAATTTGGCATAGAACTTAACATTTCTTGAAATTTGTGTCCCAAACTTAGATTACTGGGACTCATACACCCTAACTGGTGTATGAGTCTTGTTTTAGTTTAGAACTATTTTTAATTCAATTCTTGGAGGGATTTTATTCTCCTAGATCTAATGTCAACTTGTAGTGTTGTAATTTCAAAAAATTTGGCATAAACAAGTATAAATATAAGGTTATTTCACATATTTTCTCCTAGAAGTTTTATGAAGCATTCCTATAGCAAGTTTATGAGATCAAGATCATTCAATAGCATTCAAGAGTTTATTATCAAGCATTTTGGAGCTACATTCAATATTCAAGCATCATTTCAAAGTCATCATGCATCATGTGCATGTTTTTGAGCTAACATATGTGATGTAGGTTTTCATAATTCAAGCAAGCATTCAAGAAAAGTTTTCAAGCATTCAATTAAGAGTCAAGATCTACATTCATGCTAGCCATTTCATACAATATTTTAGCCTTTATTCCAAGGGTTTGGTGAGTTGCGACATAACATATTTGTTCATTCATCATTCCTTTATTTTATTTTATTTCATTTCAAGGTTTGATTACCAAAATGGGGTTTGACCAATGAAAACCCCTATCCACTAACAAATCAACATTTTTCTCTCCTCTACAGTGTGATTACAAATATAGGTGCTTTGATCTTGAATATCCTTTGAAGACTAAGTTTCAAGATTGAAGAAAGTTGTCAAAGTTGTCATCTTCACGGAAAGTCATCTATAGGCCAAATTGAAAGTTTCAAACTCAAAGATAAGAAAGGAGAGAAGTTACAGAAGATCACTAGAGGATACCAAAGTTTTAGCCAAACCCTGATATTGGGACTAAATTGCCACCTTGGGTATATGAGTCCCAATATACCACTTTTTAGTCATTTTATGTAGATCCTAGTTTACCAGTTGTAGATTCCAGATTTATCCCAAAACCCTAAACTGGGACTAAATCACCCAGTTAGGCGTATGAGTCCCAGTTCACATCAAAAGTCATAATTTTGGGATTTTAGACCTTGTTTCAGGAATCTCCAATTTTCCAGGTACCCCTCTATTCATTCTCAGTCGATCATTATGATTTTAAGTTTCATTTCCTAGGTTGCATAGCTAGATTTGCATATCATTTTCATTTCCTTCTTTATAAGCATTTTCTTAGTGGTGAATCCACCCTTTGTTTAATCACACCCAAGGAGACCTTTTAGCAACCCCTTCTCTCAATTGAATCATTAGATTGAGATCTCTAGGGTTTCCTTGAATGAACTAAGAGTGAAATAGGAAGATGACCCCCCCTCTTTTGGTGTTCCATCACCTAAAAGGTGGATCACACTATTTCCTTTGATTCATTTTCTTGAACCTGGCCTTCAAACTCTTTATTTCTGATTTGGAGTGTATTTTAGTCCTAGATCTAGCTTACATTAACTTTGCATTAGATCTTGCATTAGTTAATTTGTATTTAGGGCTTCTAAGTCTTGCATTAGTGAAAGTGCATATAGGTTGCATCTTTACATCTTGTATCATTGAATTTCATTTGAAATCTATAATTACACATAGTCAAGACAAAATACAAACTAGAAACATTAATTTTCAGTCAAAATTTGCTGAATTTAGTGCCAAAACCCTCATCTGGGACTCATTCGCCCCTCTAGGCTATTTAGTCATAGTACATGTTTTTCTTGATTTATGGGAATTTCACATTGACTATTTTTTAGCATTTTAACCCTTCAAAAACCTTAACTGGGACTTATATGCCCCTCTAGGAAATTTAGTCCTGTATCAGGTCTTAATCTGCATTTTACATCATTAAAAACATTGTTTCTGTGCTTCTGTTTGCTCTTAGTAGATATCTGTTTTATATTACTGATTTTCTATTTCATTTATTTCATTGCATCTACCTTAATTTGGTTTCATATCAAGTGCATTTTTAAACATAAGAGTTGGAATTAAAAGCATATCATTTATCTTGTGTTCATTGCAATTATCTTGCATTCATTGATTGTCCCTTGCATGAGCTTTACAACTTGGTGTCCTATTGCTAATTTACTATATTGAGATGTAGTTTGAGACTCATGCCATCCCTCGATAGCACACTCATCACAGATCTTGGGTTATCTAGCTCTTTCAAGTTCATAGTGTTGAGACTAATTCACTAGGTATGGACCATACCCTTAACAACTCTTTACCTTCAAGTATCATGACAAGTGTTGGAACAATGGTTACTAGTGTTCCTCAAGAAAACATAATCCAAATCCATGAAGAGTTACCAAACCTAAAGTAGACACTTAAAAATGTCCCAAATGATACTACGCACTGGCATATGATATACTAACATCATTTTGTCCTAAAATCCGTCCTCTTTTCGCTTATTTGATTAAATTAACCTAGTTAATTAATCAAAGGACTCATGTTCATCTATTAGTCTAATTAACGTAATTAGGTTAATTCACTCTCCATCATATTCACCTTTCATCCTGTCTAACTGAATAATGCAAATTATTTAATTAGTCTTCTTATATATCTTCTTATTTAATTAAATAAATCCTAGTTATCCTAGTTATTTAATTAAATATCCTAATCCCACCCCTTTCATTAAATAAATAAATTATTTAATGCTAAATCTTAAATTTCTCCAAAAGGGAATATTCCTATGGAATATCCCTCCCCTTTGCACATTAAAACTTTTTTTTAACTTGCTAAATGCTAATTTTCCTCATCCACTTGCATGAGAATATTCTCCCTTTTCACTCATTCAAAAAAAGGAATATTCTTCTTTGTAACAAACTTTCAGCAAACTTCTTGATCAAGCTTTGAAAGTGTGCTTCTTTGCATGATTTTGAGCTCTTGATTAAATATCAACTTGCATTCTCAACCCTTGATGGGAATCCATGATCCATTCCTCCATCTTCTTTCCATCCTAACCAATGATTGATTTTTTCAATCTTGACCATCGGTTTCTCATTGCCTATTGTATAAATAGACTTTGCATCTATTGAATAGGGATCCATTTTTTGATAGAAAAATTATGTTGTTGAAACTCACACCCATTTGCATTCATGTTTTACATTTGATAAGTATTTTAGATTAATTTTTATGCACTATTAGTTTTGCATCCATCAATGGTTTCCATGATAACTTAGTTTGCATTCATTTAGTATATTTTGGAATCTAGGGCTTGCATCTTTGGATCTTGTATAAATTTAGCATAAGTCACCATACACTTACATCAAACATCTTAGCTTTTATCATGTTTTTGTTCATCCTTTTCATCAGTTTCCATCAATTTTAATCAATAAAATTGATTGGAAAGGCTTATATTATCCAAGGGATTGGGAAAGGGTCACCATTCCACATCAATGCGACACCACTCCCCCAATAGGATAAGATTCCATGTCTTAGAATATATGTTTGTCAAGCTTTCATGTTTTAGCATGTTAGTTTTAATGGCTTCTTCACTTTGTTGATATTGAATATCTTATTGGGATCATGACTTAGGTAATTAAATAGGCTTTAAATTCATTTGGATCTAGCATGTTTAGTTAACAATATGATTATGGTCACATTTTGGTGCTAAAGGAGGGCCGTACTAATCGAATATGATGATTTTCTCTTTAGATTCCTATTTTCTTGTCTTTGCAGGTTCAACGATGCACTTGATCAAATTCAACGACACATCTGGGACGCATCGCTATACAATGATGCATTTTGGTTTGATTTTAGTGATGCACAATTAATTTGGTGATTTGTGATTTAATTTTGTCACTGTGTATTTTAAATAACGACGCAAGAATTATTTTTATTCACGTCATGAATTTCATTATAGTGACGCATTAGATGTGGCAACGCTATTGATGTCACTATTTACTGTAGAGTGATGCATTTGATTTTTCAATATAGCGTCACACTTGCGATATGTTGACACATTTGATGAAATTCAATGATGCAATTGGTTTCAGTGTCGCTTTATATTGGTAAAAAAAATAGAAACTGAATTTTGACATGTGCTCTAAACTTTTTATTTCATCTGATTCCTAACATGTCACTAACTTCTAGTTTTTGTTTTTGAGGCTAACTGGTTTTGCAGATTTGGGCAATAAAATTTGAAGTGAAGGAGCATATCATCATTTGACTATATATTGTAAGAAGTGTTTTTACACTTATGGGGAAATTATAACCCATTTTATGATGCTTTACTTCACGTTATAGGACCAACTAATCCTTTTGGGTTTAAAATTAACATTCAAAGTTGGTTAAAATTGAACTCACATATCCTTATTTTGCAATATCGACTTAAAATTGAATAATCAAACATTTCAATTTGGTGCTTAAAATGAACTCATTATGCTTGTCAAGGTTAAAATGGATGTGTGTTTGATTTGCTTGTGTGTACTTGTTGTGCATATCCTCTCCCCTTGTGCTTTGTGTGATCTTGGGTGAAGAGAAACACACAAGTATACTTTTTCTTCTTGGAAGCACCTATCCTCTCCCCTTGCATCTTTTGGAAATCTTGGGTAACAAAAGCATTTTAAGCTTCACAATCTATGTTACCTTAAGAGGGCTTGCCTCCCAACTTGTGAGAGGGAATGACCTAAGCAATACTTTCATTTCGGTCTGCTATATAAATAATTGGTGTTATGAAAGTCATTAACCAGTTGGCATGGATGCTTTATACTGATGAGTGTCTCCCTTAGTATCCATGTGATACATAAAAAACCTTATATTTTTCTAAGGGCTAGGAGGCCTTGTAATTGAGTGAATTGCTACATGTATAGACATGAGTTTATCCCAAAAATCCTAATTCAAAACCTTTGTTAGTAGTGGCTCACCAATTTTATCTCCAAAGCATATTTTGAAGTAGTGCATTGGAATAACACCATCCCAAGAAGTTACTTACCATGTTTGGTTTTTGGTTGAGGCAATAAAGCAAATAGGGAAGGGATTCTTTTGCTTGGCATGTCAAGACAGTATATTTCCTTGACATAGCGTATTTTTCAATTCCATCTTCATGGATTAATCATCTCTTAGGGGATGATGGTAAGCCTACTAAGAAATACGGACCCACTTGAGCTAGGGTTGTAATTTCTTGCGAGTCAGTTAAATACTTGCTTGTTTGAAAAACATTTTCAACACACATCAACAAGTTTCTCAAAATTTCAAACCCTTTGGTTGAAGCATGGATACCCTTTGAAAAGTCTTGATATTGATGCTTGTCCTAAGGATTTTATCCATAGAGACTTCTAAATATCTTGGCTTATATCTTAATCCATACTTCCCAAAGTTAACATAGGCAACTATGGCTCCAACTTCATGATTTTCACATAATGGACCTTGTGAAATAAATGATCGTTCTTGTTCATTTTTGACATAGACATTTAATTTGAAACTTAATTAAGACAAGTGTTTGTGGTAAAAAGAAATTCGTTAATCAAGATAAACTCACAAGTTCAACCCTTCATATGTACTTCTCTTCATAATCTCACCTTATGACCATTCGGCACCTGATCACTCTAGTTTAACAACCAAACCTTACGCCAACTATCATATAACCAAAATTTGAGCTAATTGAAGGAGAACAAACAAACATAATCAGTAGTTTGAGGAGCTTCACATTTGAGACAAAGGAAGCACCAAACTAGTGGAGAAACATACCAAACATCCTAGAAAAACAAGACCAAAAAGTCGATATTATGGCTGGAAGGTCTATATTACCACCTCTTGTGTGGCAATAGATATCCTCTTTTCAAGAACTAAAAATCACAAAATCAAACACATAATTGAACTCCACCCATGTGTTTTTCCTCATTATCTCCCACAAGACCAAATTTCCTAATCTAAGATCCACATTCCACCTTTTTAGAAAGAGGCATCATAGTTCAAAGTCTATCAGAAAACAAGCCTTGAAGATTTACCACAACTGGGACATCTTGCTGAGAAATTTTTATGCTCGCCCTTTGCTGAATGAACCAGATTTATATGTCCAAAATTTCCCTCTCATTTAAGTCAACATTGATATTTTTGGTTTGAGTTACTCATAGGGTAAAGCATTTTTCTCACTACCTTGGTCTTGCAACACAAAGGTTCACTCTAGGTTAAAATTATTGGGTCCAAACATTTCATCCTCCCTTTATCATATTTCACATTTCACTTCACCAAACTTTATAAACTTTTGACACACCATAATTTTTTTTATTTAGACATCTATCAAACCAAATACCCCAACTTAGCTATGTTGTATGTGAAATTTATCATTTTCCATACACTTAGTTAAGTTGGTTATCACACTTAGTGGAAAAAATTATCTTGAAAGTCACAAGTCTACCTTCAAGATTTACAAATCCATTATCACCTTTTCTTCAAAACATCAAATTTTTTTGTCTAAAAGTGTTGCCCTAAAAGTTTTCAAAGATCACTCCCCATATCATTCATACATTTCAACTCCCATTCACATCATTGCTCCAAAATGACTTAGAGTGGCCCTTTTACCCAAATTTGAGTCAACTAGAGAGTTTAAACATTACAAATCCCAACATAACTCTCCTATATAGGTGACCCATAATTTATGGTAACAACAATATCACAACACAAGAGAATCACGAAGAAAACCAAAGTCACATCCACCACAAGTGATACCAATCCACAAGAATTTGATCCAAAGAGTCATTCTACCCTCTCACAACAACCCCAAGATTCGGTGGGACCCTATGAGGTAGAAGATGTTACAAACAATCCATTTGAGCTTACTAAAGAAGAAATAATTGAGTGTAAACAAGAACGTCACACCTTAGAAAAAATGACTTCAATTCCCCCATCTTTTTCCATTCAAGCCTTGACACAAGGCTTGGCTTTATCCATGCTTCAATAAACTCCATTAATAGGGCCAAGTCAAACACAAACTCCTAGTCTTGCAACTAGTCTTGCTAAGGACTTTGGTCACACTCTTCCTTTGGCAAGGAACACATTTGTGGGTATTCTAAACAACAATCCACCCCAAAACACTACTTGGACACCTACATTTGGTGCTCCTACTATTCTTGAGCACCCCTTGCATCCACATAAACCACTTACACTCCATGACTCCATGACAATGTCAACATTTCAAGGGAAACCATCCTTATCCATCCATACAAGTATGAAAAATGTGCCCAAAGTCACATAAGGTAGTATGGACCAAGTGTCTCAAATAGACCAACAAGGGCATGCCAACACCCTTACACAAAATCAACCCTTAATACAACAACAAACATCTTTTTTGAACCACCCCATTGGTTGATCTATCCCATTGGTTTCATAAAAAACATCCATCCCATCCATCACCAACCCAAGTCAGAGCAACACCTTCATCATAAACCCCATCAACCAAGGTAATACCTGGTCCCACCTCAAATACAACAAGGGAACCCTCTACTCATTGGTCAAGGGAACCCTTTCAATCAATTTCAAGATTAGAATGTGCCATTACTATCGTAACACCAAATGGCACCATCATCATCTTTACCCTTGGTCCCCCACATCATGCAAAATAAAATGGGACTTTAAACTTACATTCCTCCATCCCAATCCACCATTCTACAAGGAATGTTAAACCAAGGAAAACCCCAACCTATTTTCATCACCCCACAACCCACTCAAACCATTAACACAAAAAACCCATTGCAGATGTCCCAACAACAAAGAAATCCTACATTGCAAGAACATGCTATAGCTTTGTAGCAAGCACAATAGGCCCATCAACAATCCGTGCAACAACATCAAGCCCAACAACAAGCCCTAGTGGCCAAACAACAGCAAGAATCCCAACAAGTAGCCTTAGCAACAACACAACAACAACAAGCCCAACAATCAGCCTTAGCAACAAAACAAAAACAAAAAGAAGCCCAACAAGTAGCCTTAGTAGCACAACAACAAGAAGAAGCCCAATAAGTAGCCTTAGCCACACAAAAATCCCAACAAGTAGCTTTATCTACACAATAATAACACAAAGCAAAACAACAAGCCCTAGTAGCGCAACAACAACAAGCCCTAGTGGCCCAACAAAAACAACAAGCGCACCAAGCAACCTTAGCCACACAACAACAAAAACAAGCACACCAAGAAGCCCTAATGACCCAACAACAAAAACAATCCAAACAACAAGCCTTCCTAGCCCAGTAATACACCCAACAACAAGTACTCTCACAACAACAACAACAACAACAACAACAACAACAACAACTACATGGTTTATAAGATAACCCTCAACAAAACATGATCAATACAAACATGTTAAGAACATATACGCCTCCATCACCATCACCTTCACATGATCTACACCACCATAGACACCATATACAACACCCCATCATATCAAAATCCCATGTACAATCCATCCACCATCCCGTAATACAAAACATATGTTCCTCCACCAAACCTGCAAGATGATGTAGCATCATAGCTCAAGGTGTTAACACAAAAAATACATGACATTCAAATGGGAAAAATGAAGAAGCCCCATACACAACAAAACCTATGTCCATATCCATTCGATCGAAACATCAAAATGGTACCTTTCCCTCTTGGTTTTGAGGTCCCTAAATTTGATAAATACAAAGGGAGAGGAAATCCTATGGATCACGTCAAATAATTCAACGTCATGTGTATGGAGGTTTCCTACAATGATTCCTATTTGATTCTCCTCTTTCCATGAAGCTTCATGGGCCCAACCATTGATTGGTTTTCACAGTTTCCTCTAGGTATCAAAACCATCCAAGAAATCACTGATAAATTCATAGATCACTTCTCCTTCAATGTTGACATGGATGTGAGCTTAGAATGTTGAAATGGACAATTGAGAGGGGGGGTGAATCAATTGTCCCAAAATTAAACCCTTAAATCATTTATCAGAACAAAACCTTAACACTTCTTAAATGATTAAACATCAAGTGCAAGTGTGGAAATTGAAATCCATCACATAAACACAATAACACCAAATTTATGTGGAAAACCCAATGAGGGAAAAACCACTGAGGATTAACTCACAATATAGAGAATATCAAAATTGATTACAAAAGGCTCACTGCCCAAGGCTCACTACCAATAGAAGGACTCACTGTCCATAGGGCTACAACTTAGAGATACAAAATATGACTTACTGCCAGAATATAAAAATTATGGCTCACTGCCAAAAGTATGAACTAATGGAATACACCTTCCTTGTGTAGAGTTCAGTTCCAAATGAAGCTCTATATAAGTAGTATTGCTTCTCCCAACAATCGTTCAATAATTATATTTTGGTCTTCAGTTAATAAATCATTTAGGCTCGCACCATGCACATACACTCGAAAAACATCTTTTTATATTGCTCACACCTTTCTTGTCTATATTCTTTAGAGAGTCTCATATATATATATATAAGTATATTTCATTCATCAATTAGGCCACCCTAATTAGATGAAAGAAAAATAATCAAAGAGAACTCTTTTCAACATCATATAAGATGAACACATTTCTTATCCATGTAACTTACATCATATTAAGTCGGGTAAGATCTATACAAAACATCCCCAAGGTAGATTCAATCTTCTTAATACATAACATGTGTTAGGTTGACCAAGATTGGGACCCAAACATAAAATCTTCAAATGGTAAAAATTTTTTTGAATACGATGTAACATTGGATTCTCATCATACTACCATTAGAGAGCTAACCATAGGAACCATAGAATCTGAATGTTCATAAGAAGGTGCGAAGTCTCCTGCACAGATGTATTAAGTAGAGAAACAACTATAGTGTATAGAGTTAAACTCTGTCATTGATAACTTACTGCTCCCAACACAAAAATTCTCAAGATCCCAAATATAGTCATCTGAGTGAATCATAATGACATAGTTAAGATATCAAAGTCATAGCTTGTCTTGCGGTAGAAAACAGACCCAAAAACTGGTGCACCAGTTCACTAATAAATAACATCTTAGATAGGGAATAGCTTATGGTAAACATCTCATCTCATACATTTGGTACTGTGTTGAAATCAATGACAACCATTTTGTACGGAAAGCTAAGGTGCGGAAACAACTCTCCTAACATCAAAACCTCAGGAAAGAATACAAAGATACTTTTAAATTTTTAATTATAGTCCAATTAACATACACTTGAAAGCAATAATAGAAACAGAGAAATACTCATACATAGATGAACACCAGATTTACGTGGGAAAACCCTTACGAGAGAAAAACCCACCACACTAGGAAAAAACCCTTTCGATTACAGTAACAAAAATTACATATAGAGTACGGGCTTCACTCTCTCTGATGTCAATTTACAACAACATTCACAATGATCAACCTTGCTACATAACACATTCCAGTTACAATACACTTAGAATTAAATTCATACTGATCATACATCAAACTGTTCATCCAACTGTTCATCGAACCATCGAACCAAACAACGTCTACAATTCTTGAGTATATCCATGATGCCCATGGTCTATCGAACTTCCTCTCAGTAACGGCCACAACAGTCTAACTGCTAGCAGTTCCCATTCTGCTCTCTGATTGGTCAAGGACAAACCACGTAGGATGGTCAATCGATCAAAAGCATTCACAATGTATTCGCATGTCGGTGAGACACTAACCATGTCTCCTCGATGCCACAAGACTTGACTGTCGATATCGCCAAGAGTCATCACTCTCGACAAGAGGTTACACAGATTTTAGAAAGCTGTCGCTCAGACTTTTCCTTGTCGCTAAGACCTCATACCAATGATCATCACTTGTATCGCTATTCAAAAAGACCACCATTTTTGATGAGACATCATACCGAAGTTCCAAAGTCACATAGACGTTAGCATTTCCATTAGCAAGACTATCGTCATTCGCCAAGAGATCACACCGAGCCTTCAAGTCATACCAAAAAGAACACTCGTTGGCAAGACTTAGGCTATCACTGAGATGTTACTCTAAATGTTCACACCTTTCACCGAAGACTTCAGTCGCTAGGAGTTTCACCGAAGACACCCAATAACAAACATACAATGTCGGCAAGACTTACCGCTTTCACCAAGAGGTTACACTGATGTTCATGCCTATCGACGTGAGAACCAATTGTCATCAAGACTTCTTACCGAGGCTTCCATGTTACCCCAATGAGCATTAGTGAGACAAACATATGTCGCCAAGAGTTCATAGTGAAGCCTCTATGTTACCCCAAAGACTCCAAGTGAATACTTATTGGTGAGAATTTCCATATCGGTAAGACTTCATACCGAAGCAAGCCTTTCAGCCAAGGGTCTCCCCAACACCGCTTGTCACCCAGACTCTCCCCAATATCTAATAAGAATGACCTGTCAGCCAGACCAACCCACTTGGCAGAGGGTTACAATGAACACCATAAGTCACAGCGAAAACACCAGTCGGCAAGACAAAAGCATTGTCTCGGTGGCCTGTACAAACCACAAGGTTACTAAACGGCCAGTTGGCCAGACAAAAGGAATGTCACACCGACTTGGCTCTTTCAGAGGTTTTAGCCTGTGAGATTGAGGCACATATTTCCAACAATCTCCCACTTGACGAAGATCACATAGGCACCTCCAGAGCACAACAAAACTACTGAAATTCATGGACATTGAGGCCTATCGAATCGGCACACCACCTGAACTTGTCTGTGCTCACTAGTTTCGTCAATGCATCTGCAACATTCTCCAGAGTACCTTTCCATCCTCCACCATATCTCGTATAAAATGATACTGTACATCTATATGTTTCATCCTGGCATGGAAAAGTAGGATTCTTTGCCAAACAGATAGCACTCTGACTGTCATAATAAATTGTTATTTGCTCTGCATCAAAACTAATGTTAGAACAAAAATGTTTTAACCAGATTACTTCTTTACAAGCGTGTGTAGCTTCCATGTATTCTACCTCTATCGTGGACAAAGCGACTACAACCTGTCGCTTACTCATCCAACTCACTGCACCACCATTCAACATGAAAATATATCCACTGGTGGATCTTCTACTGTCAATGTCCCCTGCCCAATCAGAATCCACATAGCCTCAAATATTGAGAGTCCTTTGTGATTCAACCAAGTTCCCATGGTAACACAAAACATATTTTGAAGTGCCCTTCAAATATCTAAACAATCTCTTCACAATATCCCAATGTGTCCTTCCAGGATTAGCCATAAACCAACTAAGTACTCCCACTACTTGGGAAATGTTTGGCCTTGTACAAACCATTGCATACATAAGACTGCCAACCGTACTAGCATAAGGTACACTAGTCATGTCCTCCATCTCAGTAGGATATTTTAGATAGTCTTCAACATATAGCTTTTTTCTTTGCAAAACTGGAACAACTAGCTGCTTGTAATCATTCATACAAAATCTCTCTAGAACAGTCTTAACATACTTACTTTGACTGAGCCAAAGTTTTCTACTCTTCCTGTCCCTAGTTATTTCCATCCCTAGAATATACCTTGCTGCACCAAGATCTTTCATTTTGAACTTTGCAAACAACTGAGACTTAAGATTAGAAATCATTAACTTACTATTGCCTATGAACAACATATCATCAACATAGAGAGCAATAATAGGGACTTGATCACTTTTAGCTTTGTAATACACACAATGATCAGATTTTGATCTTACAAATCCCAATGACAAAACAAAAGTGTCAAATTTCTGGTACCACATTCTAGGAGACTGCTTTAACCCATACAAAGATTTATTCAACTTGCAAACCAATCTTTCTTTACCTTTTTCCACAAAGTGCTCAGGCTGGGACATATAAATCTCTTCTTCAAGATCACCATGAAGAAATGATGTCTTCACATCCATTTGTTTGACCTCTAAGTCATACACTGCTACAGGTGACAAAATAAATCTGATAGATGCCAGCTTAGCTACAGGAGAAAAAAATTCCCCATAATCAATTCCCTCTACCTGGGAATAACCCTTCGCAACCAACCTCGCCTTATATTTTTCCACACTGCCATCCATACCTTTTTTTTTTTTAAATACCTATTTACAACCCACAACTTTTTTGCCTTCAGGCAAGGGCACCAAACTCCAAGTATCATTCTTTTCTAAAGATTCCATTTCTGCATTCATGGCTTCCAACCAAGAGTTTGCATCAGACATTCTAAATGCCTCTTTCATAGTCCTAGGCTCATCAATTCTAGAAATTAAAGCATAGGCACAAGTAGAATCTATCAAAGAAAACCCATAGCTATCAGGTTGTTTTCTTTCACGAGTTGAGGGTATGTGCAAGATCATGGTATGCCAAACAAGCCCTTAAGTGGCAATGAAAATTCAGAACAATTAGAGTTAGGCAACTTGATGTAAAAATTTGAATAAGTTATCTATATTATTTCAAAAACATGTAAGAATAGATTCTGTGGGAAATTGAATGTAGTTTCTAAACTACTAGGTTTATTTTTAAAAACAAAATCTATTTGGTGAAAATTTAAAATTTCAATGCGATTATTACTTAAATTTTGGAAAAAATTAAGAAGTGGGTGCACAATCTGACCACCTAACCATAATAAAATGATAATATTTTTTTTATGAGATTTTAGATGTAAGTAGAGGACTCATGTCCGGATGTGACACATATTTTTTGTAATTTTTCAATATAAATATTAATTATGAATTTTTTATTACAACTTTTTTAAAAATATAAAACTTCATTATGTTCGACCACCTTAACTTGGTCAAAACATCCTGAAATTCAATTTTTCTTTTTTTAGTCCTATAGTATGCGAAGCATAGAATGTGACTCATGTTTTGGATTCAAAAATATGATACTAAATTTGAAAGCTATAGATATTTTACAATCAACCTATCAATCAGACTTTAGTCATAATTCTAATAGAAAATAAATAATAATAATCTATTAAATTCAAAATAAAACATAATTTATATTGGCAAAAATCTGAGAATCTCCTCTACAAACCCTTTTCATTTTATCAAATTTGGCTAAAAATAAAGTCGTCAGCCACATGGGCGAAGTCCGGAAAAACAAAGTAAGCTGTTAAACACGCTTTTTGTGTTGACTTTTAGGATTGGTATCTCCTAACCAAAAACCAAAGCAAACCCGAGCCTATTCCCTAGGCAATGAATTTT
>VDFB02281492.1:456285959-456399581 GCA_007258455.2 Sequoia sempervirens | reverse complement strand
GGATGAGACTAGGCACCTAGATTGACAAGACTAACTGAATTGGTGCCTAACATTTATTTGACTGAGCTAAAAGGCAGGTACATCAAGGATAGGTGCTTGGAGTGGATGTTTATGCAATGTGAAGTAATGTTTTGAGTTTGAAAGATGTGCAATGCAATGTAATCAATAATATGAATAAATTTTTAATTATTAGTTATGTATTGTGAAGTAATTGCATAACTACTTAGGTTGAATTTGTAAAAACTATATTGTAATTGAATTTTTTTCATCTATCAGCATCTAGTTGTTACTTATGCAATGTGAAGTAATGCTTTGAGTTTGAAAGATGTGCAATGCAATGTAATCAACAATATGAATAAAACTACATAATATAACCATTCTTTTTATGCTATTGTACATCAAGATATTTAACCATTGCTCACTTGATTAAAATTTCAAAGAGTTTAATTATACATGAGGAGGCAATTAAATTTCGATTGTCAACTTATATGAAATTATCCAATAATCAAGTGTATGTCCATATACAAAAATGGCATCAACGCCAACTCAAACAAAATTTTACAATATGTGGCATATGCCATCTCTGTATCTATTCAATATTTACATGCCAAAATGTCTATCTCATTCTAAACTACTGTGGATCATCAAAATGGAGCCTCTTTGAAGCACTCGTTGCCTCTGAAGGTAGCTGCACAAGAAAAAGTCAAACCACAATTGAGATTAGTTATACTATATAATTTAAAATTGAATAATTAACATCAAAATCAATATACATTAAATTATAATTGAACTCTAAAATTGTAATCTTGATTACTTGAAATATCCATCTCTTCAAAGGGTCAGGAGTCCTAGAATATGCCCCTCTCGAAGAACCGACCAAACAATCTTTTGTAATTTCAATCTATATAGGTGAAAAAAAACATAAAAGTGATCCAAGTTAGCATACAATTATTAGTAATAGGAACATATAAATACCAAACACAAAATAAAATGAACACATACTTCTTTAGGTTGATCTTTTTCTTTATCTCCTTTAGGTGTTTCGACACCTCCTCCTTGAGGTGCTTCAACACCTACTCCTTCAAGTGTTCCAATACGTATTGCTTTGGGCGTTGTCTCACTTGTCAACAAGGACGTATAGCTCATAATTCCTTGCACATAAAAATGACAAGTACATATGAAACTACCAATCTATGTCAATATATGTATAATCAATATAAGATCTTAAAATGCTTAATTCAATCAAATTTGAGTTCAATTACCTTCCCCTTATCCAACATTACACTTCCATAATCTGGACAAGGCTACACCTCGCTCGCACAAGGTATTTCCTACAAGAGGAAAATAAGATAAACACATAAGTTATTATATAATTTCATTTTAATGACAATTCAAAGGACAAGAAAGTATATAATAAATAAATGTAAATGAGTGAGTGCAAAAATATATACTATGTGCGTGTCCATACCAAATGAAATGGCCCTCAGGGTGCTATCTGTCACTTGTGTTAGCTCCTCCTCGGTCATCAACTGTTAAATAGACCATGTAAATAAATATTAGTACATTATACTATCTCTTATTAATATTCATTTAAAAACAAATGCAAGTTATGAATTCACAACTTAAATTTTACCTGTGTCACTATTCCAATGTCCTCTACAGGAGAGGACTCAGATGAGCTCCACTTCGCCACCGGGATCTATAATGTCCACATCATGAAGCCAATCGGAAGTGTTCATATGGGATGCTCAAGAAAATTACCAAGAGTGACCCAAGCATATTTGGTGGCACATGGAGCAAGTATGTGGCACACATATATGTGGACCTAATGAGGATGACACAGTAGCACTTGAACCATCGCCAACATCACCAGAATGTGGCTGAGCTACTGTAGAAGCATGTGAAACCAAAAGGCCACTCAAAGAGTGAATAGCTGGGGATAATTGGTGGTGGCCGATCCCGCATAGCCATCTCGGATGGTATACCGGGGTGGTGGAGGAAGGAAAGGAGGGGAATATATGGGTGGGGTATTAATTTAATTGCCCCTCGCTTCTATCTCGGGGCATACCTCCACTAATGCCCCTTGAAGGGTCTTAACAAGCAATTGACATGATGCCCTAACACAAACTCACCATATAATTTTTTTGTAAATTAAAATGGTATATCACAATTGTTGTTCGGTGGTTTCAAAAAAACCATACATCAATGATCCCAAAATTTTTCTACAATGTCTCTATGAGTGCACCATTTTATAAAAAAATTTGGTTTATTAACATTAACTAGCAAACCAGTGCGGGGGTTAACAAATAAAGAGGCTATTTAGGCTTTGGTTATTCTGAGATCTTTCACATCATCATAGGATAATCCACATGCATAATATTCTCTCATGTCTTCTCACCACGAATGAAAGGCATTATGTTGCGAGGAGAGGGGTTCTATATTTTTAATTATTTCTTTCATTGTGTTTGACATCGAAGATAATCGAGGGACTCTCATATAAACTTTAGAAATGCCCCTTAATTGTTGCAATTTTTCATAAATTAATTCTTGAATTGATGGCTGTGGAGGTGGTGGAGGTGGTGGTAGTGGAGGTGGTGGAGGTGGAGGAGGTGGAGGTGGTGGAGGTGGTGCGGAATTGGCATTTTCACTGGCTGCAGCCATAATGCCCTCGACAAATATAAAAAATCAATCTAATAAAATTAGACAATATAAATGAAAATATTATAAAATGCCTTAGTTTTTTAAAATCCAACAAAACCCTGTGGTTTTTAACAAAATCTATAAAATTCTCTAATTTTAATCCAAATACATAAAAACACTATTTTTAAAGTCAAAATCCATTGCAAACATTCAATTTTCATCAAAATCCATGTTAAACTCAAATTTTTCATAAAAAATCTATCAAAAAACCCTATTTTGAAAAAAATCAACTAAAATTAAACAAATCTAATTGAAAATTTGGTTAGAGCAAATAAAAAATCAAGAATCTTTAACCTTTTAAAGATGGATATCTGTATAGTTGAAAATGAGGATGGATGGGTGGGAGGTATTTCATTAGAATTAGATTGGATGGATGTATGGTTACTAGGTAAAGTTTTATGGTACTTAGAAAGTTGAAGAGCCATAGCATGACATCTTTATTTCCTCTCATTTGCACTTCTATTTATTCTTTTAAAAGTTTTTTGACTTGTGATGGGGTAATCAAGTTGTTCCCCAATGTTGGTATCTTTTCTTATTTTTAAGAAGGAACTAAGGGGACCACTGTTGGTTTGTAGATCACTAAATTATTATTTTTTGTTCTAAAGACTTGTTTTTATTTCAAAGGCACAAATTTAGTTACATGGTTATCTCTTGGTCTTTTATAGGATGGTAGAGTTGGAAACACACCATACATGCCAAGTGGTCAAGGGAGGATACCCAACTTAGACTAGGTTTCATCCACTACTTGTGGGGTAGGAGGAACATCCATCAAAGTCACTAGAGGTTGAGGAGTCTTAGGGAGGATATTACTACTTGGAATAAATCAACTATACACTTTTCTTTAAACTTTTGATATGACATGAATAAAAAGTCCTCATGAGGCTTTATAGGTTTGACTACTTGAGGCCAAAAGTAATCTAGCAAAAAATTCCATGAAAGGCCAAAGGCTTAAACCCACTATAATAAATAGTATGTATTTTTCCTTCAAATAGGAATTTCACAAATTTGTGAATAACCAATGGGACTACATTCATGGAGCTTAGCCATGTATGACCTAACTTCATATAGAACTAGTCCAACATTGAAATTATGGTAAAGGAAACACCCAACTATTTATGTCCAACCTTTACTGGGAGAGTTATCAAACCAATTATAGGGAAGCCATAACCATCATGAGCTTTTAATCATGCTTTTGATTGTTCATAATCATCTGTATAAAGTTCATGTACATACAATAACTCTTTTTTGATCATATTCACTATGTACATGGGATCAATGAGTATTCCCTTTTTCGGGTTTTTGCAAACTTGATATAAAGAAGACCATCAAGTGTAGTTATAGAAGAATCAATATATGTAAAAGAAATGTCAAACAAAATATTGGTTTTTCCTTTATGATTTTGAATATTAATAATGTTTATAAAGATGGAAAAATCATTATCATTGTATTGAACAAAGTTTGTTGAATGAATTGGCAATGGGCTTGTAAATATTTGTAAGTATTGATTAGGTGAAAACCAATTTATTTCTTTGTCATTACTAGCCATCCAACCGATTTGATTAGAATGAGGTCTTGCACTTGGTTATAAATATTCTTACATCTTTCCATATCATGTCGAGGTGTACGATGATATTGAAAAAATGTTTTTGCATTAAAGTTTGGTGGTAAAGGTTTAATTGTTTGAATATGACTAATTGGAAGAAGTTGAATAATATTCTTGTTTAACAATTGCAACATGATCACATGGAGAGAATCATGAATGTTTATCAAGTAATGAATTTTTTGTTTTTCTTTTTAAATGATTGATAGTTGTTTTGAGGCATGACTTATATGATTGACCAATAGGAGCCTATGAAGGGGTACCTTCATACCAACTAATCGATATTCGATAATCATGAAGGGTTATACAAAAACGTGTTAAGGATGGATATTTCATTAGCAATTTCTTATCTTGAATATTAGGTTGTAAGTTACCTATAAACACCCTTTGAATGTCAACATCTTGAAGACTATAGGAGAATTTCAAATAAAGGGATTAGTATCATTTCATAAAGTTTTTTATTTTCTCTTTAGGTCCTTGATTACAATGAACTAAATTTGTTAATGTAACTTGAGGACTGATGTTCACTTGAAAGTGTTGGAGGAAATCACTAATGAGTTGTGTAAAGGAGGTAATTGATTGTTTGACAATGAAAAAAACCAATCCAAGGCCATATCTTTCAATGATCTAGAAAAGAGTTTCACTATGAGTGAATCTTCAAAAATAAAGTCTCTACACAAGGTAGTAAAAACTAACAAATGGTTATTAGGATATTTTTACCATTGTACTTTCCAAAGCGAGGTATTTCAATGTTTTGTAGTATAGGTGTATTTAAAATAGTGAACATTAATGAACTATGTTTAAGGTATTTTGGATGTTTACTATTGGTTTGATTTTGGTTTAAGTTTGAAATTTGTTGTTGTAATAATGTCATGCTTTAAATAAAAAAGTTGATTTATCACAAAATCATTGGGCCACATGTTGTGAGAGTTTTTCAAGTATGGTGAACTAGTATGGAGGAATGGTGGGATATTATATTTCATGTTTAGGAGGGGTGATGAATATGGAGGTGTTATAGGTGAAGGGACAAAACTATTATAATTTCCACTAGAAATTCCTAAGCTTGAGTTTAAACCATTGTTATATTCCATCATTGATGCTATGACTGGAGGTGTAAAGTTGGGAATAGAAGGCATTATTGTGGGAGAGGAAACTTATTTTCCAAAAGGATTTTGAGCATTAGTCAAAAATTTGTGAAACTAGCTACCGAAGGAATATTAGAATCTACTATATTAGCTAGGCTACGTAACACTTCTATCCCTTCCTAATCATTTACCAACTTCCCAATGCTATCCAAAAGAGGGATTGCTTCTCCATCCAAAGGTTCAATGCTTAAGAATTGTTGAATTCATTGTAGGTCTTTATCCAATTATTCTAGATTATCATTGGGGACCTTAGAAATAACATATGCCAAGTCCACATAAATGTTAGGTTACAAAAAAGACATGGGTAATGTAGGACTAGGGAGGGAATATAAGATGGATTGGGTAGACATAATACGTTGAGTGAAAGAGTTATAAGAATCAAGCTCAACATTGGCTATGATTGCAACATAGGAAGCCATAAGTCTACAACTACATCTCACGTGGGTATTAGTGAAGTGACACAAGGTCATGAAGCTCATAAATTTTCTACAAGACTCAAAACAATTTAATGCTCATACAATGAAGGGAAAACACAAAATAGTCACAAAAACTAAAATAATTTGCACACACAAAACCCAAAACAACATAAGAATCATAGAGATAGAACTATGATCCAAATCTTTGTCAAAACTGATTGGACAGGGAATTGGCACCCTAGACTGATGAGGTTGATTTTTGTTAAATTTAAAATCTAAAAATGAGATATAGTATCTGAGGATCCTAATTGAAGATGTTTAGGTCTGCCAATAGGAATACTTTTAGAAATGCACAAAATTTTAATTTTATATACATGCAGCCATAATGCCTGATTAAATATAAAAACAAATCAATCTAATTAAAATCAGACAATATAAATGAAAATAGTTTAAAAATACCCTAGTTTTTAAAAAATCCAACAAAAACCTAGTTTTTAACAAAAATCTATAAAATTCTCTAATTTTTAATCCAAATACATAAAAAACACTATTTTTTCATGAAAATCCATTGCAAACATTCAATTTTCATCAAAATCCATTGCAAACATTCAATTTTCATCAAAATCCATGCTAAACTCAATTTTTTCATAAAATATCTATCAAAAAACCCTATTTTGAAAAAAATCAACTAAAATTAAACAAATCTAATTGAAAATTTGATTAGAGCAAATAAAAAATCAAGAATCTAACCTGTTGTAGATGGATTTGAAATCGGATATCTAATTTGCACTTTCCACTGTGCGCCCGCCGCAGTTAAGCCGAATGAAAATGAGTTTTGGTCGGTTTCATTCCACCCGAAATTATATATATATATGTGTTTACAAAATCAGATATCCAATTTAGATCGGATATCCAATCCAAATCGAATATCCGATTTTGTAAACATATATATTATTTCGGGCCAAATGAAACCGACCAAAACTTATTTATATCCGACCCAAATCGGATATCCGATTTGAATCGGATATCCGATTTTCAAATCTAGGTTTTTGCTTTGCCTCGGTAGTCACCCGAGCCCCATAAAGTCAACTCGGCATTTTCACGTTTTTGAGTCGTAGAAACACGCATTTTTTTCTCCATTGCCACTTTTTGGCATACCATGATCCTGCACATGCCCTTGACCTCCTCATTTGCTAAGGCTGAGGTTGTTCTTCTTCATTAGAACTCTCATAACTACTTGAGCTCTCCTCAGTTTCAGGTACATTTTGAATTTTCAATTCCTTTTTATTTGGTGTCGGAGGAATTTCAACTACATCCTTTTTGTTTTCTGATTTTGTCTCTGACTGTAGATCCAAGGTAGAAGGCTTCAGCTCATGAAATATAACACTTAATTGCTGTATAGAACCTTCTCCGTATTAGGATTCCAAATCTTGTATCCTTTTATGCCAGCACTATAACCAATAAAAATACATTTGACAGCCTTGTTTTCCAATTTAGATCTTTTCTCATACGACACATGTACATATGCCTCACAGCCAAAAACATGAATGTCTTAAAGAGGGCTTCCTACCAGACCATGCTTCCAAAGGTGTTTTCTCAACAAGAGCGGAATTCAGAGAGCGGTTTATCAAGTAACATGCTGTAGCAATTGCCTCAGCCCAAAACTTCTCCTTCAAGCCAGTACTGCTTAACATACTTCATGCTCTTTCCATCACTGTCCTGTTGAACCTTTTTGCAACTCCATTTTTCTTTGGAGTGTAAGGTGTATTTTTTATGTCTTTTAATCCCATGATCTTTACAGTACCTCTCAAATTCATCAAAACAAAATTCACTGCCATTATCAGTCCTTAAACATTTTATTTTTCTTCTAGTCTGATTTTCTACAAGGTTCTTAAATTCCTTAAACTGACTGAACACTTCTGGTTTACTTTTCAAAAAATAAACAAATGTTCTTCTCGAATAATCATCAATGAACGATACAAGTACCTTGAATTAGACAAAGAAGGAACATTCACTAGACCAAAACATCGAATGTATATAATCAAGCAAACCAAAAGATTTGTGAGGACTAGAATAAAATGAAACACAGTGTTGTTTACCATATATACAATGTTCACATAATTCAAATTCGAGGTTACAATCTTCAAGCCCCTCAACCAGGTTTTTATTCTTCAAGGTTTTTAAACCTTTCTCACCAATGTGGCCTAGCCTATGATGCCAGAGCATAGTCTTTTCTGCTAGAAGTTTAACTTCCATAGAGTTTACACTATCAAGAATTTCTTCCTCTTTTCCCCCATGAGTAGCTTTCTGTGACTTGGCAAAGACACTATTTCATTGAACAACATGTGCATCCAGCTTATATAAGGTACCAATATGAACACCTCTTGCTAGCACCATAGAGCCTCTAGTCATCTTGCAGCCATTTCTAGAGAACGTGACTTGCACTCCAATATCATTCAGCATACTAACATAAAGTAAGTTTCGAGCCAGACCTAGTATATGCATTACATTATTAATTCTTTTTGATCTTCCATCAGGGAATTGAATTATGACTCTTCCACGACCAACTATTTCCAATGATGAATCACTTGCCAAATACACCTTTCCACTATCATATTTTTCATACTTCGTGAACCAGTCTCTATGAGATGTCATGTGGAAAGATGCTCTAGAATCAATCAGCTAGACATCATCTGATGCCTATGTATCCAAGGCTACAATGAAGGCGTCTGCATCACTCTGAGAAGAATCATTGTTGGAAGAATACTTCTTCTTTTTCTCCTCTTTACAATCCTTTCAGACATGACTAGGTTGCCCACAATTCCAGCACTTCACCTTGGACTTCTTTCCAGGAGACTTTGATCTCCCCTCTGATTTCGATTTGGACTTCTTGTCCTTCTTCTTGCCTTTATCTTTTGATCTGCCTCTAACAACAAGAGCCTCCTTCACCATCTCAGAAGATTTCCTTCTCATCTCTTTTGGTACCAAAGAAGCAACAACATCTTCCATCTTGAAACTGGATGTTGTACTCCCAATAGCCATCACCAGGTGATCCCAAGAATCTGGTAAAGAACACAATAACAGCATACAATGATCCTCTTCATCAATCTTCACACCAATAGATGTTAACTATGTAATTAAAATGTTGAAAGCATTCAAATGATTAGCAATAGATCCTCCCTCTTGCATTCTCAAAGAATACAAATTCTTCCTCAAGAACAATTTATTCACCAAGGACTTGCCCTGATAAATAGATGCCAGTCTTTTCCACAAGGAAGATGCAGTCTTTTCTTCATTAACATTCAAAAGAATAGAGTCTGCTAAATAGAGCCTTATCAGCCCCTTTGATTTTCTATCTACAAGGTCCCAATCCTCTTGCTTCATGCCTATAGGTTTTGCTCTAGACACAACAATCCAAAGATCACGATCAACCAAAATATCTTCCATTTTAAGTTTCCACAACTCAAAATTGCTGCCATTGAATTTCTCTATTTCAATATTTCCTAACGTGCTCACCATCTTAATTTGTAACTCAAATTACCAAACTTATACAAGACTCCTAGTGAACAGAAATTGACTCAACAAACCCAACGTACCCACAAGGATAACACAACTGGCCAGGCTCTGATACCACTTGTAAGGAAAGCTAAGGTGCAAAAACAACTCTCCTAACGTCAAAACCTTAGGGAAGAATGCATAGATACTTTTAAACTTTCAATTACAGTCCAATTAAGATACACTTGAAAGAAATAATAGAAACAGAGAAATAATCATACACAGATGAACACTAGATTTACGTGGGAAAACCCTTATGGGAGAAAAACCCACCACACCAAGAAAAACCCCTTTGTATTACAGTAACATAAATTACATATAGAGTACGGGCTTCACTCTCTCTAATGTCAATTTACAACAACATTCACAATGATCAACCTTGCTACAGAACACATTCCATTTACAATACACTCAGAATTAAATTCATACTGATCATACATCCAACTGTTCATCGAACCATCAGACTGAACAACGTCTATAATTCCTGAGTATATCCATGATGCCCATGGTCTGTCGAACTTCCCTTCAGTAATGGCCACAACAGTCCAACTGCTAGCGGTTCCCATTTTTCTCTTTGATTGTTCAAGGACAAACCACGTAGGATGGTCAATCGGTCAAAAGCATTCACAATGTATTCGCATGTCGGTGAGACACTAACTGTGTCTCCCCGATGCCACAAGACCTGACTGTCGATATCGCCAAGAGTCATCACTTTTGGCAAGAGGTTACACCGAGTTCATAAAGCTGTCGCTCAGACTTTGACTTGTCGCCAAGACCTCATACCGATGATCATCACTTGTATCGCTATTCGGAAAAACCATCATTTTCGATGAGACATCATACCGAAGTTCCAAAGTCACATAGACGTTAGAATTTCCATCAATAAGACTATCGTCATTCGCCAAGAGATCACATCGAGCCTTCAAGTCATACCGAAAAGAACATCTGCAAGACTTAGGCTATCACTGAGACGTTACTTCGAATGTTCACACCTTTCGCCGAAGACTTCAGTTGCTAGGAGTTTCACCGAAGACACCCGATAACAAACATACAGTGTCGGTAAGACTTACTGCTTTCGCTAAGAGGTTACACCAATGTTCATGCCTATCAGTGTGAGAACCAACTGTCGGCAAGACTTCTTACTGAGGCTTCCATGTTACCCCGATGAGCATTGATGAGATAAGCATATGTCACCAAGAGTTCATAGCAAAGCCTCTGTGTTTCCCCGAAGACTCCAAGTGAATACTTATCGGTGAGAATTTCCATATTGGTAAGACTTCATACCGAAGCAAGCCTTTCGGCTAGACCAACCCACTCAACAGAGGGTTACAGTGAATGCCACAAGTCACAACGACAACACCAGTTAGCAAGACAGAAGCATTGTCTTGGCGACTTGTACACACCACAAGGTTACTAAACTGCCAGTCGACCAAACAAAAGGAATGTCACACCGACTTGGCTCTTTGAAATGTTTCGGCCTGTGAGATTGAGGCACATATTTCCAAAACATTTGATGCAATCCAATTTCCAATAATCTTTGCCTTTGTCATTGATGGCAACACAAAATGTGAAAATTCAAAAAAAAAATCCTTTGTAGTTCTCCCCTTTTGATGAGATATAATGATTTCCATTCTTTTCACATGTTCTCTCCCCCCCCTTTGAAATCAATGGAAAAGAAGGAAGATTTATCTCCCCCTTACTCCAAAATTTTCTACACAAAAAGTCTTAAAAAAATGATATAAAAAATGGTTCTTTACCTCAATCCTTCTTCTCCTAAAATATCTCTTTGTATTTTTCTTTTAATTTCAGAAGAAATGTCTTCCAAGAATCCACTACCAATCTAATGTTTACACAAATACTATTGTTCATCACTATCAAATCAATTGTTTCCAAAAGTGTATCAAGGATAGTGATATTTTGTTTATTTTTCTTAGCTTCCACTATGAGACCAAAAAGTTGTTCCGATCTCAATTCAATTATCTCTTTGACTTTCCAAAATGCCTTCACAATACTATCCTGATGTACCAAAATGTCTACAAATTCAAACTATAAGGAATTGATCCTTTTCTTTTTCACTCCATCCCTATCATTAAGGATATTATATGTCTTTCCAATAGAATCCAGCTCAAGTATAATAGCATCAATTTTTGTTCTGTAGTTTCTGATAGCAGTAGGTCACTAGAGACAATACCTATACACACAGTTTATGCTTTTGATGCATGTATTCAATTCATTTATGCTCTCAGTCAATTTCTTTTGTGCATTTTCGCATCTTTCTTCCATAGCCAATTGAATCTCATCTTTTCCTTTTGTTTCCCTAGGTGACAGTACCTTTAGTCTGTCTTTAATCTGCTTAATCAATACTTCTGGTAAATTTTTTTTTAATTCACTCAAATAAATATCATTATGAATTATATAAACAACCAAGGCGTCTGTGATCTCATCCTATTCATATATTGGTCAGGACAACCAAACATCTCCAATCTTCTTTAGTCCATTAGATTGCACAAGAATCTTCAACACCTTCTCTTTAGTAAAATATTCTTCATCATCATTCGTTGATACTAGATCAAATGTCTCTATAATCTTTACTTCCTTTTCTTCTTTCTTCTCCTCTATCTTCAACTTCTTTATTTCTAGAGCGGAACTTGAAATGACTCTTCTTGCTTTCCTCTTCGTAGAGGAAGATCATGGCTCAAACGCCCCAACTGGACTGGAAACCATACCAGAGCTCCATGCATTTATTTTGTTTGCAAAGTATTCTTTACAAATATTTTCCTTCTTTGCTAGACATTCGATGTACTGGTAGACCTGCTTCCCCACCAGTACAATATACTTCTACACAACATTCTCTTTCAATGGTAATGACTTTAGAAAATACATCATCAAACATATAACCAGATATCCAAACTAAAAAGGGTAATTGTCATTCTTTTTCATAGTAATGTTCTCCATTAATTGATTCCTCAATAACTCACACAAGTCAAAATACTCATTCTTTTATGTTAGAGTAATAAGTTATTTCACTTAATTAATTACATCATATTGGTTAATTAATTAAGTCACTTATCACTTTAGTTACTTAAGCTAAACTTAGGCACATTAATAATTAATTATTTATTAATTATTAAGTGTGCATAGTAGGGTTTCATATTAGGGTTATGCATACATTTCTTTTATAAAGCAATTTATCCCTTGTAATTCTGAATTCCTGAATATTATTCATTTGCACATCTTCATGCAAATTGCTCTGCTTTTTATTGTTTTTCTCTTGTGGAAGGCTTTTTCTGGTTTGCATGTTTGATCTTGGTTTCTAACATGGTATCAAAGCCTTGATTTGTAGCCCCTTCTTAGTTTTTGGATAATTTTAGTGCATAGTTCATTCAGGGTTCCTTGAGCCTATTTCTGGCTATGGCTGCAAGATCTTCATGAGGTTGTCTCTCTATCTGGGTTTTCTTGCATGGTCACCTTCAACACATGTTGGAGAAAATATGAGCTCATATTTGAGTCCAGGGCTGTCAAAAAAGTTAGGATTGACTTTTTTTTTGCCTAAATATGACATTTTATGCCAAAGTTATGGTGGTTTGAAGATTTTCCAGATCTGGGAGTTGTGAAGCTTCTGGTGCATTTTGAGGCAGATCGGACCTTGCCATCAGATTCAAAGTGTTTGTGAGATGAAAATAGACATATAATACACCTATATTCAATGTCAGTTGTTCGGGAAGCAATTTTTTTTACCTAGCAGGCCGTATGCCCTACCAGGTACAGCGTACGAATGCAAAATAAAAAAAATGTTTTAATGTTTTGCAATTTTTTAATTGGGCTTTTTTAAACAAAAAATTATGGGGCTAGTTAAATTTATTTTGGCATATATATCTTTTTGGTGGCATGGTGGTTTGATTTTTAAAATCTTTGGCCTACAATTCTTGGGTACTCCGTACTCTGTCCCATCCACTGTACTTTTGGACAAAGTATCGGTTGTTTATCTTTCTCCGTCCACCGCCAACTGCTTTTTCCACCCATTGGATTCTTCTTCCTTTGCTGACATATCCATCCTCCCACCGGCCACTCAACTCCTTCCGCTAGCGTCCGCCCAATCTACAGCTCATCTAGTCTACTACCCGGGCCCTTGGTCTCATCGCCAACCTTGGGGGGCTTCGTTGCTATCAGTGGCTCCACTAGCCCAAGATTATTTTTTGTAGGATCAGCTCCTGCAGTCATATGGGTGACCACCCGCCAATGCCTAGGTGCTAAAATTTTGCACCTTTTTATCCTTCAAATTTGCGCCCAATTAGCCTTCAAGTACCCTGAATTGCCATTTTATAGCTATTTTTTTCATTTTGCCATAACTTTTGACCCCAGAGGAAATTTTTTTGAAACGAGATATCGCTAAAAAGCTAGAGAGCCCAATTTTCTCATGGTGCAATTAGTTTTCAAATATTTTGTAGTTTGGGTGCACTTTTTTCCTGTTGAAGTCAGATGTTCAGTTTTCACTTCGGAGGGCATATCTTTTGCCTCAGTTATCCTCTTTGTGCCATTCTCGTAGCATCAGAAAGTTGATTCTATCCTCTACTCAGATATAAAATCAATTTCAATTTCTAATTTATTCATGTTTTGCATTCTCTCCTTTTAAAATCATGGTTTATTGTAATAAATGAACTTGTATAAAGTTCCATCAGGGGGGTTTCTTGCATAATAATTTGATTAGAGTGTAGTTGCACTTTGATCTCATCTTCATATTGTTGACAAATCGCATGAGTTGTATCTAGATTATGTAGTTTCTTTTGGCCCCATCTTGCTCATAGCTTGACACATTTTGGTTTGCATCAGTTCACATCTTAGATTGAGAGCCTATGGTTAATGATCCTAAATCACATTAGATTCACATTAGGTCACATCTCAGTTTGAGGGCCATTCATTTTATGGTTAATGTTCCAAAATCTTCATGGTACTTGCTCCTGTGGATCAGTTTTAGTCACATTTTGGCATTAACATTGAGATACACATAGCTTCCAGGTTCTTTCATAATATCATTCCCTCTTATGGGGGGCATCATTTATTCATCTACTATTGCTTTATAAGATTCTAGGGTTGTTCCAGTTTGTGAAGTTTTCTAGTGTTGCTTAGCATCGGGTCTACTGTTGCATTATCATGATTTCGCTTGAGTCCTTTAATGACTCTCATATGGTTTCTTGTAAACAGAAGTATTTGTCCTTGCTTTCAAGATTCAAGATTCTAGTGTTACTCCACTAGTGTTCTTCCATTGCTTATTTGTATCCCTGCCATCTCATTGAGGGGGGGTTTTGTCCCACTGGGTTTTCTCCTCTTTCTCATTCATTGCATTTGTACATGGGTACCTGATCAAGCCTTGTTGTTGGGACTCATCTTTTCTTTCATGCATATTTTCTTTAGTGTTTTAGCTACTTCCTAAGTTCATCTTAAGGGGGGGTGTTAGAGTAATAAGTTATTTCACTTAATTAATTACATCATATTGGTTAATTAATTAAGTCACTTATCACTTTAGTTCCTTAAGCTAAACTTAGGCACATTAATAATTAATTATTTGTTAATTATTAAGTGTGCACACTAGGGTTTCATATTATGGTTATGCATACATTGCTTTTATAGAGAAATTTATCCCTTGTAATTTTTGAATTCCTGAATATTATTCATTTGCACATCTTCATGCAAATTGCTCTACTTTTTTATTGTTTTTCTCTTGTGGAAGGATTTTTCTGGTTTGCATGTCTGATCTTGGTTTCTAACATTTTCAACCATTTTATGTGCAATGTAAACAACAATCACCAAAGTAGAGCCTTCCCTATTTATAAAATAAATCTTATATGAAATTCTATATGTGACATATCTTATCATAGGGTTGACTATAGTATGATTTTGAAGTACCCTTCGGTCTCCTGTCACTCTAGTTAGGGCTTCAACCTCTTTGTTCTTCACTGACTTCTTTACTAGAATGGGTCCATCATTACATAACCCTGTAATTGCTACAATTTCTTCCTTTGTAATCCCATAGGGTTTGTTGAAGATCATATGATCACCTTGAATTCTGCTTAGGACAAACCAAATAGTGTCTACATCCAAAAAGTATGGAAATTCACTCTAAATGTCCTAACCCTTGTGCCCTAGACTCTTGCCCTTTCATTTTTTCTCAACTAAAAGCGAACCTTCAAAATTTTGAATCTTTTCATGGTTAAATTCATCGATCTGTAACTTACTTAATTTCAAAAATTTGTCATTGCATAGATCAAATACCACCATTTCCTTTGAATCCATTGTTTTAGTTTTGTTCTCTGTACTTTTTCTTGCCAATAAACCTAACTCCTTATCTCTCAACTAATCTTTACTCCTTAGCTCATTCAATTCACAATGTGAAAAATAATGACCACTCAACTTCCTTATTTAACTTGTCACTTTTATGGTTTCATCGTAAAAAGTAGTTTATCCCTTATTACATCATCATCAGTATTTTACTTTGTTAGTACCTTCCCTTAGCTAAAGGTGCGAGATCAATTTTTGGATGATGAAGCCTCTGTACTATAACTTGGTTCAATAGACTCATTTCCACGATATTCCTTTTTCTCCAAGTCATGGTGCTTTTCTTGGATTCATTTAATTTTTCCCTAATTTTTCATTTATTGCTTTTCAGCTTTTAAGTTTCCAACCACTTTATGAGATACATTGTAAACCAAGAAGAGCTCCAAAATTTTCCTGATTTGCTTCTTTTCTGCCAAAATTTTCTCCAATGCTAAATCAAAATAAAGACTCACATCACTTATCCTTGTGTCATCACATGACACCTAATATATCAGGGGCTTGTTAGATTTTTCTATGACTTCTCCCCCATAAACCACTACTGGGTTTAGTTCTTGGAAGAGGTATCTGCACTAGATGCAGATACAGGGTTATTTGATTCATCCTTGTTCTCAGGTTCTTCCTTCTTCCTCCAAATTTTTCCATCTCTCTCCTTACTAATATTCAACTTGGTCATCTACATTCGGTAGCTCTATGTCCAAACTTGTTACAAACATAACATTGTCCAACAAAGAATCCAACATCCCGACTCATTCTATTTTGGTTCATCCTACTTCTACATTCTATTGCTCTATGTCCAAATTTAATGCATGAGAAAAAAAACCATTAAGAGATGGGTACCTTTGAGCATTAGGTTTTCGGATGGGAATCCTTCCGGTATTATTCCTTTGGTTCTTGTTTTGATAAGTATTTCCTTGAATTTCCTTTGATTGTCCCCTTTGTTGAAAACTGGTTTAGTCTTTAAGCTTTGTCCTTCTTCAAGTCCTAGACCACCTTTATCCTTTGCAGGTTTCTGAGATGAAATCAACTCATCAAGCATTGTAGAACTTGTCTTGAACCTTTCTTCATGAGATTTTTCTTTTTCCAGATCAACTCTTAGGGTTACTACTTCTTGTTCAATCTTATCACATTTTATATCTTTTGATTGATAATCTCTTTCAAGCATCCTTCCTCTAGCTTGCTTTGTTCAATTTCCAATTTCAAGTTTCATTCATAGATTCTCAATAGTCTCCTTTGCTTCCTTTAGTTCTTGATTAAATTCTTTATGTTTCAACTTGAACTTCTGGATCTGAATCCTTAGTTTCTGTATACATTCATATGATTTCTTGATATTTTCTTTCAGATCTTCATTTTCAGACTCTATAATCTTTGTTCTTAATTCTTCATCCAAGTTAGATCTCTTCACCATTTTTTTTTAACCTACCAAGATCTCCTTCGAGCTGTTAAACTCATTCCAAAGGACTAGGTGCTGATACCAATTGTTGAACTAGACAACTGAGAGGGGGATGAATCATTTGTACCCAAATTAAACCCTTAAATCATTTACCAGAACAAAACCTTCACACTTATTAAATGATTAAACATTAAGTGTAAGTGCAAAAATTGAAAACCATCACATAAACACAATAACACCATATTTACGTGGAAAACCCAATGAGGGAAAAGTCACAATGAGGATTAACTCACAATATAGAGAATATCAAAACTGATTACAAAAGGCTCACTACCAATAGAAGGACTCATTGTCCATAGGGATACAATCTGGAGATACAGAAGATGGCTTACTGCTAGAATATAAAAGTTATGGCTCACTGCCAAAAGTATGAATTGATGGAATGTACCTTGTGAAAATTTTAGAACTCCAAATTAAGCTTTGTATAAGTAGTACTAATTCTCCTAGTAGTGGCTCAATAATTCTATTATGGTCTTGGGTTTATAAATCATTTAGGCTCACACCATGCAAATACACTCGCAAAGCATCTTCTTTTTATATCGCTCACACCTTTCTTGTCTATCTTCTCTAGAGAGTCTCATATATATATATATACTTATATTTCATTCATCAATTAGGTTGACCTAATTGGATGAAAGAAAAATAATCAAAGAGAACTCTTGTCAACATCATATAAGACTAACACATTTCTTATCCATGTAGTACATCATATTAAGTTAGCTAAGATCTATTAAAAACATCCCCAAGGTAGATTCAATCTTATTAATACATAACATGTGTTAAGTCAGCCAAGATTGGGACCCAAACATAAAATATTCAAATGGTCAAACAACTTCTAAATACGATGTAACATCAGATTTTCATCATAATACCATCAGAGAGATAACCATAGGAACCATAACATCTGAATGTTCTTCATAAGAAGGTGCAGAGTCTTCCACATAGATGTATCGAGTAGAGAAACAACTGTAGTGTATAGAGTTAAACTTTGTCATTGATAACTTACTACTCCTAACACAAAACTTCTCAAGATACCGAATATAGCTATTTGAGTGAATCATAATGACATAGTTAAGATATCAGAGTCATAGCTTGTCTTGTGGTAGAATCCAGACCCAAAAACTAGCGCACCAGTTCACTAATTTAAAGAAAATATTTTATAGGGAATAACTTTTAGTAAACATCTCATACATTTGGTACTTGTTGTGCAATTTTTGTACACATGCCCCACCAAAGGCAGGGACCCTCTTTTTCTTGTTTAGTTCGCTTGTTTTCCTTAGGGTCTTGACCTTTTCCCCTTAAGGGATAGGTCTCTCGGTCTTGGTCTTGTTTCACCCAGGTACTTAATGATCAATTTGAATTTTAGATGTCTTATTACAACATCATAATGGCATCTTGGCTCTTGGAGAATTGACCTTAGCTTGAAATTTTTGATTTGGAGGCAAAATTGACTAAGTTTGGGCTAGGTTTGGTAAATATGAGGTAGCTCAGATTAATTGAACCTTAATCTAGCTAGAAAATCTGAGCTACCTCAAATTTCCTACGTCCGAGCTTCCTTCATATCCCTAAGTTTCTGAAGATGTACTCTTGTGCATTTATTGCTCACTTTAATGAGTTTAAAATGCCCAAAAGTGGAATATAAGAAATGTTTGAGGTGTCATTTGAGACATCTTACTTTGTGGATGCTTGAGTTTGAGGAGAAGGCCATTTCCATCATGCATTTCGATTGAGCTCCGCAATCAGGGTCGTGTTTTCTCATGATCATCGTGGGATTCTTGAGAGACTTCCATTGCACCCTTTTTCTTGTGCACGATTTCAAGCTAGGGTTTTCTTCTATGCTTTATTGGGCTTGTTTTGGTATTGATTTTCCTTGCTTTGAGTTTAATAAACTTGTTTTGAGGAGGTATTTTTATGCATTTTCATTTTAAAGGTTTGGGTGTGATTGTCTTGAGCACTTCATTTGGGTTTCTTGTTTCTTTTGGCATGCATTCAAGAAATGTTGACGATTAACGTTGATTTGATTGGAGCGAAGCACTAGGATTTATAATATTTTTGAGGTATATCATCTTTGTTACATTTTTGTGATTGACAATGAGATCAAAGGGTGGTGCCTTGTTTTGAAATTTAATTTGAAACCCCAATTCCTTAAAAACCCTAGCTAGGGATTGCAGACTTGAAGAAATACGATGAATGATATTAGTGATTCTTGAACAAATTGTTTGACTAATATTTCATCATGAAATGATAATGATTTAATCTCAAGAAGGTGAAATGTTCATCATTCATCAATTTAGATCAAGATACATTCAACATTTAGTGAAATTTTGGTCCCAATCGAGACTCTTAGAAATTCTAAGGTAGCTAAATTTTCCAAGCCTTAATCCGCTTAGGAAATTCAAGCCCCCTTGGATTTTTTGAATCCATTGTGCATCCAAAATCCCAAAGATGAATAATCAAGTGTTCATACTTAGTGAATTTTTGAGCATACCCTGCCTTCAGTAATTCTGAGGTAGCTTAGATTACCCAAGTCCTAGTTCACTCAATTTTTGAGCCACCCAGAAATACCTGAACTTTTGAAAGTCAATCTCCTAATGCGTGTGATGAATTGGACTTTGATGGAAATATTGTGTGAAGTAATTTCAAAGTGATTAATGTTTGAATATACTTGATTGTGTTAAAAGTTCCATCTCACTTCATGATTCTAAGTGAAAGGTTTCCTAGTGTGCAAAGTTAGGGGAATCCGAGCTTGCTCGGATTACCCGAGCTTGAGTCTGGTCGGGGAATCCGAGCTCCCTCAAATATTATGAAGTTTCTCCTTTAGTTTCAAATTTTCAAATGTTAATGATAAATGAGTTTTCACATGAGTTTGTATGGCATTTACAGTTGGATATTAATCAATTTGAATTTGATTCACTTTCATATCTATGTATGATTTTATGAAGTGAATTGTTTGGATTACATTATTATTCAGGGTCCATATTGATATCATAGTTTGCACTTAATAATGCTATTTTTCTTCTTGAATGAATGGCAAGTAATGTTATTAGCTAAATTTGGGTGATTATTGTTTTTCTCTACCATATGCAGGAAGAATTGAGCTTGGAAAAGACATCTAAATCAAAGGTTTCTTTAGTACAAGAGGAGGTGAGAAGAAGTGTAGAAAGGATGAAGTATGATTTCAAGGGAATATGGCCAAAGTCCAAGATTGCTTTTGCCTGGTCAAATTTTTTTGACAAAAACATCAGACATGTGGGCTATGATGATTTTTAGTAGAGGATGTATGGCAATGCACCAACTCCATTGGCCTATATTATCATCCATACTAGTTTGGCTCAAGCAGTAGGGTTCCCTCCAACACAACTTTGCCCAGAGTTGGTTTTAGAATGTGCAAAACATTATTACTCTAGAACAAGGATTATAATCAGACCACAAGGAAGAGTCATGTCAAATCTTACTGAGGAGTCCATTGTAGAGGTGTTTAATATTTCCTCACACCACAATCTCATTGATGAAATAAATATTGGGGAAGCAATAAAGTTTTATGATGAAGACCCCAACAGGGCTTTGGAAATCATGAACAACTCTTGGATATTGAAGCCCAAACCACATTATTCTAAGCTGCTTAAACAATTGAATAGAAGTGATTTCAAGATGGAATATCATGATGTTATAAGTCTCCTAGGTAGGGTAATGGGGGTAGAAGAAGCTCATATCTTTCATACCTGGATGTTCTACCCCATCACATAAATCATGGCAAGAAAGCATTATCATTGGGATAGAATCATAAGCAACAACTTAGATTCCCAATTAAGAGTGTGCAAGAGACCAAATGATTCAAAATGAATTCATATCTTGTCTTCATGTTGGCAAGAAAAACTAAGTACAAAGGTCTCAGTTGCAAAGGGATTGTAGGGAAAGACAGGATATGGGACATATATCCATAATTGCACCATAAAACAACCGATTACAGAAGGGTAAATGATGCATTCTTCATGTACATACCTAGGTTGCTACAGGGTGCCCTTCATGTTGGAGTTTTTGTTGATGCCATGGATTTGATTAAGCAATATGGGAAATGGTTTATGTAGTTTCAAAGATTCACATACATTCGTGTACATGGATCTCTTGGTGTCCCACTCAGATTACTGAGGTATCAAACTAATAAGCTCCTAATGCTAGAATTGACAAGGAAAATGATAGCCTTTGAGGAGATTTTACAATAGGACCTACATAAGAAATGGTTGGGAGTAGAATTCCCATTGAGAATGGGAACTCTTGAGGCATGCCATTCTATTCAAAGTTCCCAAAATTTTGAAAAATAGATGGCACAATTTGAATTATACTCTCACACCAAAAAAAAAAGTTTGATCCTTATGGCAAGGCCCAAAAACAAGCTAATAGAACATTCATGCATAAGGACCATATTGAGGATTATTAGGTCAATTACAAAGATGAATTTGATGTCATTAGGAGAAGATTTTCCAAGTTACCACTCAAATTAATAAAACTCTACAAAGTGGTAGAGGTACCAGACCAAGTACAAGATGATAAGGTCAACTTGGTACAACAACATGATTATAAGCCTTATAGGAATAAACCCTTGCCTCAAATAAATTGGTCAGAGGAAGAAGTACATGATCTAGATTAAGTGACTGAACCAATAAAGAGGTATTCAAGACAATGGGTCAAGAATCAAGTGCAAAAGCTGGAAGCTGAGGGCACCAAATTCAGTTATAAGTTTATGGGAGATATATGATCCCAATTTGAGGAAGAGGTAGAAGCTAAAAAATGTGATAATACTATTGAGCCTCATGATGAAGATGTTGAAGAAGAAAGGGAAGAAATGCCTCTCATTATAAAGAGAAAAACAAGGAGCTAGACTCAAGTGAAATAGACTGAGAAACAATCTCTGAAGACTAAGAGGGCTTCCAAGGTTAGTGCTACTGCAGGAGGAGGAGATTCATCACAACCATTCAGAAAGAGGAAGTTGGTCACAAAAGGATAGAAGGTAGTCAAAGCTGGAAAAGGTGACACAACTATTGATACTCCTTCCTTGGCCAAAGTGGTAGATGTAGAGAGTTTAGGGGAAAATCCCCAAGTGTATGTTAGGATAAATTATCTTAAGCATAAAACATCCCCTATAGCTAAGACAAAGACTATAGAAAAAGAAGTGTAGAATGAAGAGGCACCTATTGATGATGGAGAAAAGAGAGTAGATATAGGAAATAATTCTCCTCCTCTTTCTCCTCATAATGTGAGAATTTTAGAGGAGGCATCCAATGAAGAAGGAATCATATCAAATGAGCCTAAACAACTAGAGGAGGAAGATGATGAAGTCTCTACTCCTCAAAGTGGAGAATGGAGAAAGTTTGTGCAGGAGATGAGGCAATCAACCATTGGGGAAAAAATAAAGAACATGGAGTGTGAGTTAGTAGAGGAAAAACCATCCAAGTCCCCAGATAAGGTGGTGATTGATGAACTGAAGGACCATCCTGAGATAGAAAAGAATATGGAGGAGGTTGTTGAAAGTCCTCACCAAGATAAGGATGAGCAAGAGGATCAACTAGAAAAGGAGAAAAATGTTGAGGAAAATGTTGTTGATAATCTGAACAAAGAAATAGAAACTGAGTAACCTACTATCCCATATTGGCTAAAAGAAAAGCTCAACAAAATGCCAATAATTTCTCAAGAAGAAACTCCTAGCTGGGACAAATTGTTAGAACAATGGGGATAACCCAAGCAGAGAAATAGAGGTAAGAAAGTCTCAAAGTTTTTGAGAGATGATTTTAATAACATAGTCATTCATGTAGTTGTTCTTGTAGGAGATAAGTTCAAGGATGAGGTGAGACCCATTGATTACAAGGCACAAACCATTAATCTGGGTCCAACTACCAAGGAACAAAAAAAAGAAGAATTTCAAGAGTCTTCAAAAGCCATTATAAGAAGGCTTGATAAATAAATACAGGAGAATAAAAAGCTACAGAAGCAATTGAATGATGTCTATAAACATGTCCAACATCTAACAAAGCCTCTACAAACTACTTGTAGTGATAGCACGATTCCTGAAAGATTGTTACCAAAGGAAGCAGTTTCAGAAATTGAGAGATTGAAGTCCTCTGTTCATAGCACTCAGGGGTGGTTACATGATGTCAGTAGCAAGGGAGATGAATAAATTGAGAAAATCTTCAATATTCATGCTAAGGCTTTTGAATTTCTAGAGGAAACTTCCTAGTTTTCTTCGGGTTGCAATAATGTTGATGAATTGACTGTTGGAGAGTTGAAGAAAATCTTATAGATGCTTAAGGATGAATTGGACAAGGTGAAATTATTTTCCTCTAATGAAATTGGTAAGGTGAAGGAGTGGATAGAATTTTGGGAGTATAGAAAAGAGCTCCTCTCTAAGGCCTTAAAGAAGATAATGAAGCTATAGGGAAAAATTAAGGAGATATATAATAGTTATATTAGTTTTCTAGAAATAATGACTGGGAGAAGGAAGTTTGGTCAAAAGAACATGAATATCAATAGATTATAGGCATGGTGGAATGAAATTTATGCCCCTTTTGATAGTGCTCCTATCACCAAAGAAAATCTGGAGGATGCAACTATCTATATCTCAAAGCTGGATAAATATCATGAGTTACAGTTTGAATGGAATAAAGTGATACCCTAGTATTTAGAAGAATATAAAAATCATAAGACAAGAGTTGAATTTATTCGAGTTCTAGATCCAGCAGATATGGTGAAAATATTAGAAAAGGTCAAAGAGTTTTCCAACAAATTAGAAGCCAATAAAGAAGGAGAAAATAGCTAGCTTGCAGCCGCCTAGGAACTTGTGCCAGTCATGTGACTATACAACTAGAATGGGAGACCTTGAATTTTGTGTCATCAAGAGGAATATTTCTAGAAGGGTCCAGGCCGACCTAGAGTTAGTCTACAAAAAAATAATGTAATTGATTTTGTTTAAAAACTCTCTAGATTGACCTGCTTGGCCAACCTAATGCTATAAACCCTAATTATAGGCCAACCTAATGTAATTTCTCTATAAATTGAGTCCCTAGCTTCGTTTGTAAGGGTTAGACATAATTGGAATAGTTAGAACTGAGCTAGGAGTTAGTATTTTATGAGAGCAAGTAATGAAACATTGTGGATACTTGAATTGTTGCAAACTTGGGTGATTCAATATAAGTAAAGACATTGTTCTTTGGTGCTCTTTCTTATGTTATTCAATTTGCATGGTTCTTGTTTCTCCATATATTTGATAAAATTTCTTTGAAGTTATGATTGCATATTAGATTTTATATTTAGATTTGATGCAATTGTGTTAATGATTTAAGATTTGAGGTGTTTGAGCAATCCTCAAGCTAATTTTAAGTTGTGTAAAGTTAGCCTGGGCCATAAATTTATGTGTTGAGTTCAATTTTGGGTATCTATTCATTTTAATTATAAAATAAGGTTGATTTGTGTGAATGATCCATGATCTAAAAATCTTTATTTCCTCAAAAGATTGCATTGTTTCTGTGAGATTTCAGGTTTAATCTGGATTAAGTAGGAATTGGTTTTGAAGGATTGGCCCCCTTTGGATATTAGATTGTTTACACAATTGGTCTTAGGTTTAGTTTTAGAAATCTCTCTAAACCCTTTATATTTTAATATTTATTTTAAAATATGGGTTAATTTTAAGATTAAAACCATCAACATATTGCAAGATTTGATGAAATTGAAGTTTTCAACATTCGTTTTGTAAGGACCCTTGTGATTACTAGAATTTTCAAATTTATCACTGAGTTGTTTATGCATTGTTAAGACCCGGCGTTAGAGACCTTGGGGTTATCTCTTGAGGCTTGCTGATAGATATTTACCTTTCAAGAGAGATAGGATACTTGTATTCTATTTGAGTTGTTGCTATGTACAAAACACCATCAATAGTATTGTGTTGAAATCAATGACAACCATTTGATGCAATTCAATTTCCAACATAGAAGAGTTGTATACTCTCAAGAAAAACAAAGGAGAATCCTTCACCAATTTATTACAATGATGGAGGAAAAGAGCTAGTAAAAGCAAGTGGCCCATTCCTGATGAACAACAAGTGTGGATTGTCATAGCAAATGTTGATCCAGACTTGTCCTTCCACTTGAAAATGCAATGTATTACCATCTATGATGAACTTGTCCCTAGAGACCTCAACATCGAGCATGATCTAATCTCACAAGGAAATACCCAAGCATACAAAGACAACCACCCATCAACTAGTTCAAACGACAAGCCTTAGGTCTGGGCTAAGAACAAGAACATGATGAATGATGACATGGTAGATGCTAAGGTGGTCATAAGTGCTTCTGTTCCCCACACCAATCAAATGAATAATTCTCAACCAACCATAGAACAAACCACACCATCACAGAATAATCAAATCAATAATACAAAAATGCAACAAAGACAAACCCCTAACATGAAAAACTATCCAAAACACAAATACACAAAGTTGGAAGAACCTATTGAAACTATCTTGAAGAAATTGGTAGAGTCAAACTTGATAACACTTCCCAATTTCCAAAAATACCAAGAACCAAAAGATAAACCACCCTAGTACAATGAAAAGGATCTTTGTGACTTTCACAAAATCAAAGGACACAAAACACCAAACTGCATGAAACTGAAGAATGTTATCCAATATCTTATTGAGAATGGAGACATATTTGTTGAAGTACTAGATGGTAACCAAGACCTCAAAATATACAAGAACCCTATGCCATATCACAATAAAGGGAATGACAATGGAAAAGGGAATACTTACAATAACATGCAACATGTCTATTCCAATGTAGTCACCTCTTGTGATAATGTCATCACCATTGTTACCATCAAAGGACCTAGTGTGGAGTGTGGAGTCATCACACAACGTGGCAAGGTCACCATCCAAGGATATTCATCTCAACCTAGGGCACAACCTACTTTACATACACCAAACCCTAGCAAATATAGTCTCCTAGATCAACTCAAGAAGACTCCCACACATATCTCTATTCTAGAACTAGTGAGGCTATCCCCTCACATAGGGAGATCTTAGAGAAATATTTATCCACATCATCCATCCTTGAGGATATTGATACATATTAGTTTCAAGCTATGGTAGGGAATATCACTATCCCTCATCTTCTCACCTTCTTAGAACAAGACCTACCATCACAACCATCTCATAACTGTGCTTTACACCTTGAGGTCATTGTTCATAAGAACAAGGTTAAAAGAGTCTTAGTAGATGGAGGTGCTAGTTTGAAAATTTTCACCCTTTATTTGGTCAAAAAATTGGGTTATTCAAAGGATGTTATTGAGAAAATAAAGAGTACAACCATTAAAGAGCATGTGACAATCAAGAGCGGGTATTGCAAGGCATCATCATGCTGCCCATCCAAGTGGGACCCATCACTGCTGAGACTACATGTAAAGTGTTAGACCTTGATCTCCCCTATTACATCTTGCTTGGTCAACCATGGGTTCATGCCCTAAAAGTTGTAGATTCAACCTATCACCAATATGTAAAGTTTCCTTTTGAGGACAAAGAAGTTACCATCCATGGCGATCTTGAGCCTTTTTACTACTGCAAGAACCTTGAGGCCAAGTTTTAAAAAATACCCCAAATCCATAAAAATGATGAAGGGCCTACATCCTCCTCATCATTTGTTGACCCATCATCCCTTGCATCTACCTCATAAACATAAACACCCATTGTGCAGAAAATTCTCGACGTCAAAGCAGTGATCAAGGATGATGGTTGTGGAGATTATAAATTAGTGAAGGACACTTTAGTGTTGGGAGAGCTACCTCTTTCTCCCAAATCTCATGGGAAACCCACACCTATCAATAAAGTGGCTGAAACATTAAAGGTTATATCTACCACCTTCACCAAGTGGAGGGATTTGAAAAAAGATGTCAATGAGGAATATGTCTCTAAACTACTCTATCAAGATGAATGACCCATGCCTATTCTTCCCATGGAAGATGACAATAAAGGCTTGAAACTAATGAAGGGATGGGGTACAAAAAGAATGAGAAAATAGGAAAAAATTATATTGGATTGCTAGAACCCATCATTCTTGAGAGACATCCAAATAATCTTGGATTTGGATGTACTACTACCAAGGTTACCCTTATTGGCAAATGTACTTCTGCTAAATGGAATGAGGCTTCCTCTTGGTTATCCACATCATGTGACACTACCCTAGATGAATTACCTCTTGACATCACTGACCTATTTGAGAATATATCTCTCTTTATGATATCCACAACATCTTTCACCCCAAATGATCAAACCACTGCAATAAGCCTAGTATACCCCAACTCATTGACTGGGACCAATGTAGACCATTGATTCTATATTTATTCAAAAATGATGAAGCAATATTAGAATTCATGAGACTCCACAACAACATACCATATGGGGATCACAAAGTAGGATTTTATATAGAGCTATACACACAAGTGTACTACAGGGAGACAATTGAATCCTCCAATCACAAAATTGATGTCAAGAAAATAACATGCAAATCTTTGAGGGAAAACATCAATGTGGCTCTTTTTGATCCTTAAATAGTAAAAAGAAAGGATACATCCAAGGGTGAAAACCTCTTTGAGGTGCCCAAGGATGAGGGGATCAATCTCCCGCTTAGTGCGACACATCTAGAGAATTCAACAATGCTAGCAGGAAAGGCCACCTTAGTGAATGTAGGAATATAAGAGGCACCAAAGATAACTTTCTATGTCAAATCCTTATTGGATGAAGAATAAAATTTTCATGGTTATACATAGATATGCTTGGCCTTGATCTAGAAGTGGTTGTGCATCATTTAGCAGTCTATATTGAAGCCAAATCGGTGAAGTAGAAATTAAGAAAAATGCACCCTTAGATTGCACTCTTGGTTAAACTAGAGCTTCAAAAGCTTCTTGACATTATATTTATCTAACCCATTGAATATCTTGAGTGAGTTTCAAACCTGGTACCAGTCTCCAAACCCACTGGAGGCATCCAAATATGCACAAATTTTAGAGATTTAAAAAAAGCATGTCCAAAGGATGATTTCCCTCTCCCTAGCATTGACACAATCATTGAATTAATGGATGGACATGAAATGTTATCACTCATGGTCTAGTTTTCAAGCTATAATCAAATCATTATTACCAAGGAGGATCAACGCAAAACTACATTCACTTGCCCATGGGGAACATATTGTTGGAACATGATGCCATTTGGGTTGAAGAATGCAAGAGTGACCAATCAAAGAGAAATGACCCTCATCTTTCATGATATGATTCACAAAATAATCAAAGACCATGTGGATGATATTTTGTCCAATTCAAAATAAAGGAGTGAGCACATAGAGGTATTAGGACCTATCTTCGGTAGGATCAAAGAATATAAGGTACAACTGAACTCAAAAATGTGTCTTTGGGGTTACATTAGGGAAGCTTCTTGGATACATTGTCTCAAAAAGAGGGATAGATATTGATCCAAGAAAGGCAAAAGTAATATTAGACATGGAACCCCTACAAACACTAAAACAAATGAGAGGGCTACAAGGAATATTGCAATCCATTAGAAGGTTCATAGTGTAATTATTCGACAAGATCCACCCTTTTTCACACCTTCTCCATAAGAGAATAACATACAAGTGGGATGAGAAGTGCAATAAAGCCTTCCAACAGATCAAGGACTACCTATTGACAGCTTCAGTGCTCATGCCACCAATACCAAACACACCATTGATCCTATATATCTCACCAACATCAGTAGCACTAAGTGCTCTTCTAGCCCAACATGATGAAATGGGAAAGGAAAGAGCCATCTATTATATCAACATGACCTTGGTAGGCTATGAAATGAATTACTCATCCATTGAGAGAGCATGCTTAGTGGTGGTTTTTGCTTCACAAAATTTTAGACATTACATGTTGTCGCACCAAATCGGGCTTATTGCAAAGATTGACCCATTGAAATACCTACTATCCAAAGCAACTCTCACTGGGAGAATGACCAAATGGGTAATAATCTTAACTAAATCTGACATAGAATACATGGAGTGCAAGGCTATCAAAGGACAAGTAATTGAAGACCAATTGGAAAAAGCACCTATCTATGCAGAGAACCCTTTGATATCTAAATTTCCTAATGACTTAGTGTTCCTTGTCAATACAACAAATTAGTGGAAAATGTAATTTGATGGAATCATCATTTACCCAACATTGATTAAGGGTGGGTATTCTTTTTATCATGCTCAAGGTGATTACATTCCAAAGTCATACCAGCTATCCTTTCTGTGTATTGACAATATTGTGGAGTATGAATCCCTAATATTAGGTCTAAGGATAGTAGTTCAGTGGCAGATATAAAATTTGAAAGTCTACAAAGACTCATAGTTAGTTATCAATCAAGTCAATGATGACTACAAAACCAAAGATGATAAACTTACTCCTTATAAAAAGATGGTAGAAATTCTTTACTTTTTCATTGACATAACATTTGAGCAGATACCACACATGAACAAATAAGTAGTAGATGCCATGGTTAGGATTGGATCATTGTTAGACATTCCACACAACATCCTTTAATGTGAATTATTGGTAGAACAACTTCTTGTACTAGATTTCAAAATACCTAAATTTGAATTTGTGTGTGTGATCGTTGATCCTGGTTAACCGTGGTATCATGATATATTCACCTATCTTATCATAGGAACCCTCCCAATTGATATCACCCCCAACCTTAAATAGACCTTTGTTAAGAAGGCATCCCAATTCATAATCTTAGGTGATACCCTTTATCGTAGAAGCATCAAGGGGACATTACTACGATGTCTCAACCAAGAGGAAGCCTTGAATGCCTTAACATAAGTACATGATGGCATATGTGGTTCCCATTCTAGTGGTATGAATTTAGCTAAGAAATTGTTGAGGACAGGGTATTACTATCCAACCATGGAAAGAGAGGCCCATAGTACATGCAAAAATGTGTCTAGTGAAAATAGCATGGAGATATTATTCATGCTTTGGCTTAGGAGTTACAACTGATGGTCACACCTTGGCCTTTCTTGTAGTGGGGGTTTGACCTCATAGGGAAAATTACTCCCACCTCATCTAACGACCACTAAATAATTTACCAAGTGGGTAAAAGGAATTCCTATGACTTACATAACAGGGAAGAAAATCTCCAAGTTTATCTTGAATTACCTTATCTACTGTTGTGGTGTTCTGTAGATCCTTATCTCAAATAACAAAATACCCTTCAAAAATTAGTATGTACAAGAGTTATACCACCAATTTAACATCCACCATTAGTTCTCTACCCCATATTACCCCTAGGGCAATAATCAAGCTAAGACTACAAACAAGACCATTTTAAAAATCCTAAAGAAAATAGTCAATGAAGTTGGTCGTGACTGGTATCCACAGTTAAATCCTACCCTATGGGCCTATTGAAAAAGTATTCACACACCTATAGGTGCAACCCCTTTCTCCTTGTTCTATGAATCAAAATCCATCCTACCTATCGAGGTTGAGCTTCCTTCACTATGAGTGTCACTACAAAATTTGATCATTGATGAAGAGTATAGAGTATCTCAGCTAAATGAGTTAGAATTCTTGGATGAGCATCATCTTGATGACCTTAATCATTTACAAGCATACCAAAAATAACTAAAAAGGAGCTATAACAAGAAGATCAAGAGTCGGTCTTTCTAGGTAGGGGATCTTGTTCTCAAGCAGAATTAGAAAAAGCTTCCAGATTAGGAAAACAAAGGAAAGTTTGAACCTAACTGGTTAAGTCCATTTGTTGTCACATCAAGCTGTGGATCAAGAGCATACTAATTATCAATGCCTGAAGGTGAGCCCTTATAGGAACCTATCAATAGTCTATATCTTAAAAAATTTTATGCCTAGGTTTGAAGGGTGTAAATATAAAAAAAATAAAAAAAAATGATCAAAAATCCAAAAAAAAAGAAAAATGATTGAAAACAATAAAAAAAAAATCCTCTAGTGAAAACCACTTTGGTGGCACTTTGAGCAAGTACCTTGGTGAAAACCCAACAAACAGACACCTTGCATAAATAAAACATCTCCATCTATCTTTGGATATTTAGCTTATCATTCTTCGCATCACATTCATCCATTACATCATTCACCCTATTTATTCCATCATCCATCCACATTTGTATCATAGCTTGATATTGTGAAGTATTGTATTACCCTTTAGTACTACTTGGAATATTTCAAAGGTTAGTTTTTCTTGCCTATATCTAGGTAGTCTATGTCATAACACTGGGGGAAATTCATTATGGATCGGATTGGGTTATTGTATATCATAAGGTTATTTGAAATATCTCTAAAATCCCAAAAACATTCATAAAATCTATCAAAATTCAAAAACACTTGCAAAATCAGAAAATCTGAAAAACATCAAAAGCCTGTATAGCGAAAATCCAAAAATATTCAAAAAGCTGTAAAGTCAAAATCTAAAACATCCAAAACACATCAAAATCTCTAAATAGGTCAAAACATTGAAAATCCAAAAATAGTGCCATGTCAAACTACGTTGTCTTTAAGCTTGAATGTAGGAAAGGCCACCACTGATGTGCCCTTGACACACTTTAGGGGTCCATCATAATAAATTGGAAATCTATTGACTATTCATATCTCATTAATAATAAGTCAAGCCAGTCAAACTATATGGTCTTTGCACGTATAATGTAGGCAAGGCTCATCTTTGATAAGCCCCCTGAAGGAACACAAAAACCACTGAGAGGGAGGGGGGGTGAATCAATGGGCAACAATTAAAAACTTTCTAAGCAATGTAACAATAAACTCTAAAATAATAAACCTAAAGCAAAGGTAAGGAAATTAAACCAATCACACAAAATGCATCCCACAACACAAGATGTATGAGGAAAAACCCAAGATGGGAAAAAACCTCGGTGAGAATAGCTACTGGAGGCTACTGCTCCAATCCAACCTCACAATGAAAATGATATCTGTTACAATTTATGGGAATCAACCCAATGGAACACACATCCCAAGTTTATGAGCACCAACTCAAAGTAGTTTCTACCCCTAATCTAAGCACTGACTTAGATGATTACAAAATAAGAAGTGTCTAATTACAATTTCAGCATCATGTTACAAATGAGATTTTGTAACTCATGTAAATTTCTGAGCTTATGAAGTGTTTGATGTCTTTGCTGTGCTCAAACAACTTCCAGTCTCAACTCACTTTGCAAGCATTCACACACTTACTCTTATGATATGCATTCATACAATGAGTCTCTACAAAACTATCTCATGCCTTCAGATACTTTTATAGAAAATAAGAACACTCTTCATTCAGAAGTACATATTCTATTTTTATAGTCATCTAATCACTTCTCACACCACTCTTTTCTACACACACTCGTGCTTCTATCTCTCTTACTGCTCTAAATATTTCATCATGTACACACATACACTCTCAAAACTAGAGGTGATTTACTGCAGTCTCTACCACACACTAAGCAGCAATGAATAATAAAAATATTTTTATTATTACTACTGTAGAGAAAAAATATTTTGTAGCCCTAAAGTTTAAACAAGAATTATGCAATTTTCTGTCAGTAGCTTTCTAACATTTTTTAGCAAACTTTTTTCATATTCCTGTAGCAGTCTATCTACAAATTTTTGTAGCATATCAATTGATATTCCTTTAGCAGTATTTTGTAGAACATTAATAAACCTAAATTTTATTCTCCTTTTGTTATTCCATTTGCATATATTTAATACTTTTCTGGAGCAGATAAAATATTCGATGCAACAACACCTTTTTAGAATGTCTGCTATTGATTAAAAATGACTCTTCCTAATTTTTTAATCAAAACAAGATCAAATCCCTATAGCTTTGAAGGTTTATTTTTCCTAGTCAAATCAATTGCTTGCAAATCTGATTGCAATGTCTAATAATAAATAAATATATCTAGGGAATCCCCATAAACAACAGGAGGTAACTTAAACACAAATATTTTATAAAAAATCTTTCCCTTCAATCGTTGCTATAGAAGCTTTGCCTCTAAGCAAGGAATAAAACCATATTTTGTTCGAATCACAAGGAAAGAAGATTAAAAAGAAAAAACTATGACATAGACAACCGCCTTCCTAAAAGAGGTGTTGAATTAGTGTTTAAGTTTTCCATAGCTCATAACAAACAACAAAATTTCTTTGCAATCCCAAATCTTCCACGTCATCCTGTAGCTGGCATAAAATCTGAACACTAACAGAAGAAAATCTAATCTTTTGAAGTTGCACTCTGCAAAAATTTACACATCCACAAACCCTAGTAGGATAAAATTTACATATCACTAAGTTTTCATTCTTCCAATTCTCCTTTTTCCACGTGAGCTTTATCATTGGTCCAAGTTGCAAAGTTGGATTTTTACATATTAAAATCATAACTAGATTTTAAAAGTTGGTTTGACTATGTTGAACCCGTCACTATGAAGCTCCTATCGCCAGACAGTGAACTTCCTGACGCCTGAACTATACTCAACTGTAACTGAAAACTAAGATGTTTTTGTAGGTATACCTTTTCCTATAGCTGCATACAAACATTGTATTCATTGAGTTGACATCAATGGCAATCTAGTGCCAACCAATCAAAACTCAAATTCCAACAATCTTCATCTAATGCCAATAGTCTCCCCCTTTGGCATTGATGTCAACCAATCAAATCTCTATGCTACCAACTAAAGTTTGATCTCCACATCATCCAGATAAAATTCTCCTCAAGAGTCTTTCTCCCCCTCTCAAGATACTTTCTACCCTTTTGACAAAAATGGAAAAAGGTGCCATAAAGATCACTTTTAGATTAGAGACCATTGTGTTTACATAACTTGTAGACCATCATCTCCCCCTATGGCATAAAATTGAATAAACAACTGACTGAAAACACCACTTTTTAGATTGTCTCCCCCTATCATGAGCATAACAAGGTGGATATTCTACATGGAAACAAATAATAATGCATGTGCTAGCATAAAGAGCAGAAAATAATCATGGACAACAATAATCCTCTTTCTTAAGAAACATTGAAAGGGTAGAAAATGACATAAATTCCCATTAGAGCAGCAACCTTCAAGAACCAACGCATCTTGAACTTCACACTTGACACTTCTACCCATTTGGAGTAGAACAAACTCAGGGATGTAAGATGAAATACAATAAGCTCCCCCTGAAACATAAACTTCCATATCCAACTAAGTGTTGGAAGAGGGAGATACAACTCCCAATATTTTTCTCAAGTACTCAAATGCCTCTTTGGGTAATGGTTTGGTAAGGATATCATCTATTTTCTCACTAGTGTTCACATATTCAAGTTGAACTTCTTTTTCACTCTTGCTGGCCTCATTGTAAATCTTTGGTTCTACGTTAGTTAGAAGACATAAGTTGACTTGATCATCATTTTCAGCATGTCTTCTCCTTGTTTGCACACCACTATCTTTGCCTCCAATAATCTGATCTTCAAGGTGGTACTTCTAAACATACTTACTTGGAGGCTTATTTGGAGGCATTTCTACTACTTCATTTTCAGATTGCTCTTCACCTTCATTATGATGTTCTTCAATCTAATTTTATGATTTTTTCCTTGACTACTGCGAATCTTCATCTATTCTCACACACACATTCAACTATTCTCTTTAGGCATTTGTTAAAACATTTATATGCCTTACTAGGAGTTGAGTATCCTAAGAATATTCCATTATCAATATCTTGTATCAAAACTACCAATCCCATCATCATCTTTCTTAATGAAACACTTACCACCAAAAAATTTGAAATGTTTGATAGAAAGTTTCTTACCATACCATAGCTCATAAGGTGTCATTTTGCTGTGCACTCTTAGATGGGCTCTATTTAGTGTGTATATTGTTGTGTGAACAACCTCTTTCCAATAAACATATGGCATATTTGACTCATTAAGCATAGTTCTTGTCATTTCTTTCACAGTCCTATTCTTCCTCTCAACAACTCCATTTTGTTGAGGTGTTCAAGCAACAAAATATTGTCTTCTAATCCCATGTTGTTCACAATAATCTTCAAACTGATTTGAAGTAAACTCTCCACCACAGTCTGATCTTAAACATTTCAGCTTGAAACCACTTTCTTTCTCAACCATTTTTCTGAATACCTTGAATCTTTCAAATGCTTGTGACTTATCTTGTAGGAAAGTTACCCAAGTAATCCTTGAGTAGTCATCTATCAATAACATAAAGTATTTGTCACCATTCATGGATCTTGTCCTTGTCGGACCACATAAATCTGTATGTACTAACTCATGTGGCCTTGTGGTTGAGTGCTCTTTAGTCTTGAAACTAACTTTAGTTTGCTTCCCTTTTTGACATTTATCACAAATAATGTTTGCTGGTTTGGTTATCTTTGGCATGTGTCTCACATAACCTTTTGAGATAACCTTGACAAGGTTGTCAAAATTTATGTGACCTAACCTCTTATTACATAACCAACTCTTATCCACTTTTCCAATCATACATTGAGCTTCATGAAATTATTTCAAGTTGTATACATTTCCATCTATTCTCTTACCTTCAACAACTAATCTTCCATTGTTCTCTTTCTTGATTTCACACCCTTTGGAATCAAATGAAAACTTATAACCACTTTCACACATTTGACTTACACTAAGTTGTATTTCAGCCCTTCAACATAATAGACATCCTTTGTGAGTAGTTTCTCATCAATACTCAAGGTTCCTTTACCTTTTATCTTGATTGAGGAGTTATTACCAAGTTTAACTGAACCACCCTTCCACTCTTCTAGTTGTTTGAACTTGTTTCTGTCGCTAGCCATGTGGTTGGAGTAGCCACTATCTATCACCCAAAAAATTTTCTTCTCTACATGTAATGCGGTTTGTGTTAACATGCTTGATTGAACATTGTTTTTAGTCACTTCTTTCCATTCTTGCTTTGTTTCATTCTTCTTTGTTGTTACTTTTTCTTCATTTAAATTGTTCTTGGGGGCAACAACTACACTCTTCTCAAGTTTAGTAGATCTTGCTCTATAAAAATTTGATGTGTCCATAGTTATGACAATAATAGCATTCAATCTTCTCATTGAACATAGGAAAGTTGAAGCTTTTACTGGACTGATTTAAACTTTTACAATCTGCACTTCTATATTTTAGATTATTGCAATTGTAACACTCTACATCCAAATCTCTCAATGGTGCAAATGGATTTTTGGGTATGTGCAGGATCATGATGGGCCAAAAAGTGGCAATATGATGGGTATGTGGTTGATGTCTTTTTTTTAACCCAAAATTGATGAAATGAAAAGGGTTTTTCAAGGAGATTCTTAGCTTTCCACCAATATAAATTATGCTTTACTTTGAATTTAATAAGTAATTATTATTTATTTTCTATTTGAATTATGACTACAGTCCTGATTGATAGGCTGATTGAAAAACATCTACAACTTTCAAATGGTATCACATTTCTTGAATCCAAAACATGTGTCACATTCTATGCTTCACATATTATAGAATTAAAAAAAATAAAAAACTGAGTTTCATGAAGTTTTGACCAAGTGGAGGTGGTCAGACATACGATTTTTTATATTTTTAAAAAGTTGTAATGAAAAATTCATAATTAATTATTTACTTGGAAAAAAATTACAAAAAAATATGCATCACATCGGGGCATGAGTCCTCTACTTATATCTAAAATCTTATAAAAAAATATTATAATTTTCTTGTGGTTAGGGTGGTTAGACAGACACTCACTGCTTATTTTTTCCCTGAAATTTAAGTACCTTGATTGAAATTTCAAATTTTCACCAAATAGATTTTTTTTTAAAAACAGACCTAGTAGTTTAGAAATTACATTCAATTTTCTATAGATTCTATTCTTACATATTTTTGAAATAATATAGATAACTTATTCAAATTTTTACATCAAGTTGCCTAACTCTTATTTTTTTGAATTTTTTGCCACTTAAGGGCTTGTTTTTTCCATGATGATCCTGCACATACCCTTTTGCTCATGAAATTTGGAGCTGCTCTCTTCACCATTTTGCAATGAATAAAATTATGACCAAATGCATTACATCTGAAGCAATAGCCATAAAACTTAGGGGTATACCAATTATTATACCAAGGAATACTTCTAGTTGTATTCATAGCAGTAGTAGACCCTCTCATCCTTGTGACAACAACATTAAATTTTAGATCAACAACATTATCCTTTGGGGCAGCAATACTATCTCTTGAGACAACAACATTTTCTGTTGTTGCAGCAGATCAATACCATCTCTTGGATTGTTATTATTTGGGGCAGCAACATTTTCACTTGTGGAAGTAGTGAAAACAATCTTCCTCTTGAGTTTTTCACTCATATTTGAGCTCTCACCATGTTCATAGCCAACACCACTATAATCTTTGTTATTTTTCTCCTTACCAAGTATATCATTTAGAGCATTAGTGCTGCTCTCATTTTTCATTCTCAACTTTAGATCATCTTGACAAGCTTCTAACTCTTTCCTCAAAGTTACTACCTCTTGTTCCAACTCATGGAATTCTTTTTTCTTTGCTTCAACTTCAGATTTCAAAAATTCATTTATTCTTTTTGCTTCTTCCATCTGAGTATTTAAAGTAACAATACTCTTCTCTAATTGGTATTTTTCTTTTAAGGTACTATTCTTTAATTTGGTGTGCTCTTTCTTCAACTTGTCTAATTCATCAAGAGCACAAATCAACTCTCCTTCAAGATCAACCTCAATATCAACTTCATCTTCCTCATGACTATCAATTATTTTTGTATTTTTATATTGAGTATTATTTTCAATCTTTGAAGTCTTCTTATCATTTATAACTTCTTGAGCCATGAAGAGATTAACCTTTTTCTCATCTTCACTAGAGTCTTCAGCTGAATCACTTTCATCATCAACTCTTTCACTTTCAACAGTGAGAAGACTTATCTTCTTCTTAAAGTTTTTCTTCTTGGATTTTTAGAACTTCTTAGGCTTGAACTTATTAGTTTCTTCAATGTTTTCTTCCTTCTTCTCATAAGGACACTCAATAGAAAAATGTCCAATCTTGCCACAATTAAAACACTTAAAGGGTAGCTTGTCCTTGTACTTGCTTGATCCTTTCTTCAATTTCTTGAAAAAGTTTGCTTCAACATTGTCAGGATCTTCTTGATGAACATTTGGAGCTACTTCTTTTCCTTTCTTCACAAAGTTGAAGGAATCTTCTCTCTTTGAGGGTTCAACACTCATAGTCCTCATCTCATAGGTTGATAATGCACCAAATAATTCATCCATAGAGAAAGTCTTCATGTCTCTAGCTTCTTCTATGGCAGAAACTTTAATATCATAATTTGTTGTTAATGACCTTATAACTTTCTTAACAACTAAATTATCTTCAATTTATTCTCCAAGTCCTCTTACAACATTAACAAACTCATCTACTCTCAGTAAGTAATCATCAATCTTTTCATCTTCTCTCATCTTCAGGCCTTCAAAAAGAGCTCTAATATTTTGCAACTTATCTTCCTTCACATTCTCATCACCTTCATAAATTTTTTGTAGCTTATCCCATGTTTGTTTTATATATTTTTAGTGCATCACTTTGAAAAACTCAATATCATACAATCCACTAAGGATAGCATGCTTGGCCTTGGCATTGAACTCATATTCTTTTTTAGCATCAAGATCAGTTGGAGGGGTTTGGGGAACATTGTAACCATTTTTGACCATCAACGATACATCAAAACCTAAGGAGGATAGGTAGGTTTCCATTCTTATACTCCAAAAGGAATAGTTGGTTCCATCAAACATAGGTACTTTCACAGAGGAGGATTCATACTTAGACATTGTGTTCACAAACCAGAATCTACCCAAGCTAGAGAAAGCTTTCTAATAGGGAACCAAATGCTCTGATACCAATTGAAGGAACACAAAGACCACTAAGAGGGGGGGTGAATCAGTGGGAAATAATTAAAAAATTTCTAAGCAATGTAACAATAAGCTCTAAAAGCATAACCCTGAAGCAAAGGTAAAGTGGGTATGTGCAGAATCATGATGGGCCAAAAAGTGGCGATATGATGGGTTTTTGTAGGGTATGTGGCCGACGACATTTCTTTTACCCAAAATTGATGAAATGAAAAGGGTTTTTAAAGGAGATTCTTATCTTTCCACCAATATAAATTATGATTTAATTTGAATTTAATAAATAATTATTATTTATTTTCTATTTGAATTACAACTAAAGTCTTGATTGATAGGCTGATTGAAAAACATCTATAGCTTTCAAACGGTATCACATTTTTTGAATCCGAAACATGTGTCACATTCTATGCTTCACATACTATAGGATTAAAAAAAAATGAATTTCATGAAGTTTTGACCAAGTTAAGGTGGTTAGACATACGAGTTTTTTTATTTTTTAAAATTTGTAATTAAAAAATCATAATTAATTATTTACTTGAAAAAATTATAGAAAAATATGCATCACATTAGGACATGAGTCCTCTTCTTATATCTAAAATATTATAAACAAATATTATCATTTTATTGTGGTTAGGGTGGTCAAACATACACCTACTTTTTATTTTTTCCTTGAAATTTAAGTACTACAACATTGAAATTTCAAATTTTCACCAAATAGATTTAAAAAAAAATAAACCTAGTAGTTTAGAAACTACATTAAATTTGCTACAAATTCTATTCTTAAATATTTTTGAAATAATATAGATAACTTATTCAAATTTTTACGTCAAGTTTCCTAACTCTGATTTTTCTGAATTTTTTGCCACTTAGCCTATTTTTTCCATGATGATTCTGTACATACCCAGGCAATTAGGAAAATCACACAAAATGCATCCCGCAATGTTTCACAATATATACGAGGAAAAACCTAAGATGGGAAAAAACTCAGTGAGAATAGCTGTTGGAGGCTACTGCTCCAATCCAACCTCACAATGAAAATCATCTTTGTTACAATTTATGGGCACCAACCCAATGGAACACCAATCCCAAGTTTATGAGCACCAACTCAAAGGAGCTTGTACCCCTAATCTAATTACCCACTCAGATGATTACAAAATAAGAAGTGTCTCATTACAATTTCAGTATCATGTTACAAATGAGATTATGTAACTCATATAAATTTCTAAACTTATGAAGTGTTTGATGTCTTTGATGTACTCAAAAAACTTCCAGTCTCAACTCACTCTGCAAGCATTCATGCACTTACTTTGCAAGACTTTATGATCTGCATTCATACACTGAGTCTCTACAAAACTATCTCATGCCTTCACACACTTTTATAGAAAATAAGAACACTCTTCACTCAGAAGTAAATATGTTGTTTTTACAGAGTCATCTAATCACTTCTCACACCACTCTTCTCTACACACACTTGAGAAGAACACTCACACACTCGTGCTTCTATCTCTCTTACTACTCTACAGATTTCATCATGTACACACATACACTGTCAACACTGGAGGTGATTTACTTTAGTCTCTACCACACAATAAGTAGCAATGAATAATAACAATATTTTTATTAGTACTACTATAGAGCAAAAATATTTCGTAGCCCTAAAGTTTAAACAAGAATTTCTGCAATTTTCTATCAGTAGCTTTTTGACATTTCTGTAGCATCTGCATATTCTTGTAGAAGTCTGTCTGCATATTTTTGTAGCATATCAACTGATATTCTTGTAGTAGTATTTTGTAGAACATTAATAAACCTAAATCTTATTCTCCTTCTGTTATTCCATCTGCAAATATTTAATACTTTTCTGGAGTAGCTAAAATATTCGATGCAGCAACAACTTTTTAGAATTGTTTCCATTGATTAAAAATGACTCTTCCTAATTTTTTAATCAAAACAAGATCAAATCCCTATAGCTTTGAAGGTTTATTTTTCCCAATCAAATCAATTGCTTGTAAATTTGATTGCAATGTCTAATAATAAATAAATATATTTAGGGCATCCCTAGAAACACCATGAGGTAACTTAAACACAAATATTTTACAAAAAATCTTTCCCTTCAATCACTACTATAGAAGCTTTGCCTCTAAGCAAGGAATAAAACCAGATTTTGTTCGAATCACAAGGAAAGGAGATTAAAAAGAAAAAAATATAATATAAACAACCACCTTCCCAAAAGAGGTGTCAACTTAGGGTTTAATTCTTCCATACCTCATAACAAACAACAAAATTTCTTTGTAGTCCCAAATCTTTCATGTCATCCTGTAGCTGGCATAAAATATGAACACTGACATAAGAAAATCTAATCTTCTGAAGCTGCACTCAGCAAAACTTTACACATCCACAAACCCTAGTAGGATAAACTTTACATATCACTAAGTTGTAATTCTTCCAATTCTCCTTTTTCCATGTCAACTTTATCATTAGTCCAAGCTGCAAAGTTTTTTTTTTCATATTAAAATCATAACTAGCTTTTACAAGTTGGTTTGACTATGTTGAACCCATCACTGTGAAGCTCCTGTCACCAGGGAATGAACTTCTTGTCGCCTGAACTGTACTCACCTATAACTACAAACTGAGATGTTTCTGTAGCTATACCTGTTCCTGTAGCTGCATACAAACATTGTATTCATTGAGTTGAAATCAATGGCAATCTAATACCAACCAATCAAAACTCAAATGCCAACAATCTTCATCTAATGCCAACACCCCCGAGGCCCTTAGGATAGTCTATTAGGTTAGGTTCTTGGTTGGAAAACTTAGAAAACCCCTAAACATTCAGAAAACTAAGAAAAATCCAAAAACATTGGAAGACATTGAAAACCCTAAACTACCTCAAATAATTGTAAAAACCAAAAAATTCACATAAACTTTCAAAAAGACCAAAAAAAAACCTCAAAACATTTTTAAAATACCCAAAACATTGAAATATTCTAGAAAATTTAAAACCGTCCATCCCATTTCACTTCCACCTGCAATAAAATTTCACCCATAATAATTTGATCATCACACTCAGCCTTTGGTAACACAAATGGAAAAGAAGTACATCAACCAACAAACATAGAACATTTAAAGGAAAAAAATCAAACTCTTGATCATTATCAAACATGTCAATCGAACCTTATATCAACGACCTTTCAAAACAACCTATCAACCTACGAACATTTGATAACACATCCTAGGATGCATCCTTCCTACAATGGGAACTATCATTGGCAATCATTTTGGATATTTATCCTCAAAACACATTACAATGTTGGAAAGAGATATAGATAATGTTGACTATTTTTTTTTTATCTTTTCTTATGATTTATCTTATTGACCCATTCAATGATGTCTAGATGATTTAGAGAGAAAGGAATGGGGAATTGATCATTATATTTTATTTGTTTTGATTGTGGGTATCCTTGTAAAATAATCTTGGCACATACTTTCTTTGTTGTGTGTAGGGAGGCCATTTGGAGTAGGTTGTTGACTATTGTGTATGATTTGGTATGATATATTCTAGAATTCTAAACTACATTCTAACAAGGTTTCTATATGTCAAGATGTGAACAAGGATTATCCTATCTATTTGCAGAGTTAAATTCCATTGCACTAGATACAATGCCATCCTGGTTTTGAATACCATGGTGCATCATGTATATGTGTTATATCAAACATAAGGAATGAAATAAAGTCCCAATCCCGAATGTGAGAAAATCCTCCATCTCATCACCATAATCTAATAAAGTCTCGATGAATCATGGACTTGTTGGACTTTATAATCAATCTCAAAATCAATGGTCAATCCATTCATCTTATTCTGCATTCTTCTATCTTTACTAACAATTCTATCCAAGTATCAAATCTGTGTGATATATCAAAATGCATATGAGGCTACCCATGGTTGATGATTTTCTATACATCATAAAATCTATCTACATCAGACATCTAAGCTTTCTGGTCCTCTTTGAGCTGAATTGATCTTGAATCTTTGTTGAGAGATCAACCCAAAATTCAAAATTTCTGCGTGATCTCTTGAGGGGGTAGGGTACCAACTTAATTCCCTCCATTGGGGAAACAATGGGACATCCAAAAATCATATTTTTTAATTTTTTTTTGATTTGAGTAGCAGTTTTAATCTAAAAAGTGTCAATCTTTGAACCAATGTAATAGGTACCTCACTTCAAAGAGGGGTAAAATGTAGACACTTAAAAATGTCCTAAATGATACTACACACTGGCATCTGATATACTAATATCATTTCATCCTAAAATCCATCCTCTTTTCACTTATTTGATTAAATTAACCTAGTTAATTAATGAAAGGTCTCATGTTCATCTATTAGTCTAATTAACCTAATTAGTTTAATTCACTATCCATCATATTCACCTTTCATCTTGTCTAATTGAATAATGCAAATTATTTAATTATCCTTCTTATATCTTCTTATTTAATTAAATAAATCCTAGTTATCCTAGTTATTTAATTAAATATCCTAATCCCACCCCTTTCATTAAATAAATTGATTATTTAATGCTAAATCTTAAATTCCTCCAAAAGGGAATATTCCTATGGAATATCCCTCCCCTTTGCACATTAAAAATTTGTTTTAATTTACTAAATGCTAATTTTCCTCATCCACTTGCATGAGAATATTCTCCCTTTCACTCATTCAAAAAAGGGAATATTCTTCTTTGTAACAAACTTTCAACAAAATTCTTGAGCAAGCTTTGAAAGTGTGCTTCTTTGCATGATTGTGAGCTCTTGATTAAATATCAAATTTCATTCTCAACCCTTGATGGGAATCATGATCCATGCCTCCATCTTCTTTCCATCCTAACTATTGATTGATTCTTTCAATCTTGACCATCAGTTTCTCATTGCCTATTCTATAAATAGACTTTGCATCTATTGAATAGGGATCCATCTCTTGATAGAAAAATTATGTTGTTGAAACTCACACCCATTTGAATTCATGTTTTACATTTGATAAGCATTTTAGATTAATTTTCATGCATTGTTAGCTTAGCATCCATCAATGGCTTCCATTATAACTTAGTTTGCACTCATTTAGTATATTTTAGAATCTATTACTTGCATCTTTGAATCTTGTATACATTTAGAATAGGCTACCATACACTTACATCAAATATCTTATATTTTTTATCATTCTAATCTAGCCTTTATCATGTTTTTGTTCATTATTTTCACCAATTTCCATCGATTTTGATCAATATAATTGATTGGAAAGGATCATATTATCCAAGGGATTGGGAAAGGGTCACCATTCCACATCGATGTGATTTCACTCCCCCAAAAGGATAAGATTCAATGTCTTAGAATAGATATTTTCAAGCTTTCATGTTTTAGCATGTTAGTTTTAATGGCTTCTTCATTTTGTTGATATTGAATATCTTATTGGGATCATGACTTAGGTAATTAGATAGGATTTCAATTCATTTGGATCTAGCATGTTTAGTTAACACTATGATTATGGTCACATATACAACATCAAGTGAGTACTGAAAACATTTCCAACACTTCTATCCATACCATAGATAACATACACTGCATGCTTGAAAGTGAACAAGGAATAGAACTTGCACGTAACTTAGCTCAAATTTTTGGAAAATGTATTACCTCAACCACTAGTTGTGCTCAAACTTTGAACAATGTCCAAAGTCAAGAAGGAACCCAAATTCCTCCTCCTACAAAGATTGCCTCTATTCCAACCTATACCAACCCTCAAGTTACAACAATGATGCAACCTACTACTAATTTCTTTCCTACCTTGGGTATTTCCACTAGCAATCCCAATACCTTTATGGAATCTCATGTCATATCTCCTACCACTTTACCTCCCATAAGAATTCCATTCACTTCCCCCTCGAACACATATATAACTCCACCATATTCACCTCCATCTCAAAATACAACCAATGATGCCATCCTTAACAAAATCTTGCAAAATTTTTCATCCCTTCAAAAGAAAATTTCCACCATAAACCAAAATCAAAATGGCCAACCTTCATACTATGTCGAAAGAAATCCCTTATCATTGGAGATATTGAAAATGCTGATACCACAAGGTATAAAAATTCTTAGGTTTGAGAAATATGGAGGAAAAGGAGACCCTTTTAACCATGTTTCTATTTGCACCACCTATTTAGTGATTTCATCCTTGAAGATAAGCTCTTGGCTAAGCTTTTCCCCAGGTCCTTGAAAGATACCACTTTAGAATGGTTTTCCTCATTACCGAATAACTCAATTCGTTCATCCAATGAACTTGTTGAGGCTTTTATTAACCATTTCCAAGTGCACATGACCCCTAAGATGACATTAGCTGATTTGATGAGATGTAAGCAATAGGATGATGAAAAGGTTACTGACTTTATTTCATGCTAACAATGCCTTATTCCAAAATCACCATAAATATTCCTGATCCTCACCTTCAACGAATGTTCATTGAGAACTTTCAAACTATGATACAAGATAAGATTAGTATGATAAACTTTCCTTCCTTTGTACACTTGTGTATTTCCCTTCGTGATTATCAAAACTCGGTTAGTATTCGTGAAATAAAACCCACCTCTAGCCGTCCTGAGAAATCTGAATCCACAAATCAAAACAATTACCAATATAAAATAGAATAAAGGCTTCCTTCAACTAAATCCCCCTCAACCAACTCAACATGTTGATACCCAAGTGGCTGCTATAAAGAAGACAAGTCCTTTTACATTTGGGGATCCGGCTAGAGAATTTACTCCCTTACCCGATAACCTCCATAACACAATGTTACAACTTATAAAACATAAAATTATCTCCTTACCTCCCATTAAAACACCCTATCCTACTAAGAATTTACCTCCAAACTTTAGATCAAATTCATATTACCATTATCACTGAAAAAATGGACATGATACAAAACACTATAAGCGTCTTAAACATCTTGTGCAAGACCTCATTGATTCTAGTCGACTTCAAATTGGAGGTGTTAATGATCAAGGAAATAAGTTTGTTTCCCCTCTTAACCAAAACTTGAAAATATTTACAAACCCCATGCCTTGAATCATAATATTTCATTTGTCAAAGCTAGTGAAACTAAGAAGAATGATGCGATGAATGTTGACATGGATGATGACAACATGGATATTATTGAGAAAGGTCCTATAGATACTATTGAACAAGGTCCTATGGATATTGATAAACGAGATCTTCTGGATGATATGATTGCATTGATCGAAACACAACCTCATAAGGGTTGAACTAAAAATCCTATTGAAATTGTTTTCTCATCTAAAGATATAATTAGAAATGCACTTGATGGCCCTCTTTACATAGCTAGCTGAATCAATGACAAGCCCACTAATGGGATATTAATTGATCCCATCTATGGAGAGAATGTGATCACCAAATAATTCTTACTTGTGTATTAACTCTATCAAGAAACATATGATAAACCAAAAGAATGGATAAAAATGCATAATGGTTTTGCTTTCCCTATGATGGGATCGATCACCCTTCCTCTAAAAATTAGACCAAAAAAATTATGTCTCGTTATCCATCATCCCAACATCGTATAAATTTTGTGTGAGGCTTGGTTATCCATGGCTATAGTCTATGGAATACGTCCCATCAATTGTGCATAAATGTTTAAAGTTTCCCTTTGACAAAGAGATCTTTACTTTACACCATAGTGGCTTTAATCCTATGCCTTCCCATGGGAATTTTTCATTGGATTTATTTTGGCCTGAACCTATGGAACCTATTAAACCTCGTAAGGACTTTTTCAAATCCTATAAATTTTTTAAGGTGAAATGCATAGAAAAACTATCCCTTAGAAACATGAGATGCATGATTGAGCCTCCTATCCTTGATGAAACTATGATTGAAACAAAAGACCTTCCAAATAACCAAGACCAACTTAAGATAGACCCTTTACCTATCTCCTACAAACAACCAAGTGACAACCAAAACAATCCCATCACACCTCCTAAGATAAAACAAGTTTACAAAGCTAAAGATAAAGTGGTTGAAAAACCTCCCATGGTTCCTTTCGTTCCTCCCTTTAGAGAAGAAAATAAACCTATGATTGATAGACATACTCCTACACAAACACAACTTGAAAACCATACTAAAATAAATAGAAATGCTAGAAAGTGTAGGTGTAGAAATCGTGCTATTTCTTGAAGGTTAAACAAAGAGAAAAACAAAGAAAATCAACATCCAAACTTAAGCAAATCAATACACAAGGAGTCGCCCTCTTCGCCACAAAAAAAAGATCCTTTATCACAATCACAACAAGGGCTAAATCCTTCTTTGGAGATTATCATTTGACCTCCCATTATGATTAACTTAGACGATGATGATGAGATTGCTAAAATTGATGAGGAAGTGCATAATGAATTGAATTCGTTGTTTTCCTCTTCTATGAGCTTAAATGATAATTTTCCTAAGACGAGTCTTGAACTTGGTGATGACCCTATTTCAACACTTGTTGTCCCTTTGGCTAGTTGTCCACCTTCTATATATGATGAACAAGATTGGGATTCAAAAAAATTGCTAATAGGTTGACTCACATGTGCCTTACTAGTCTTGTCTTTATTTTCATTTTCATGTTTCTTTTATGTGATTGCATGTGCATAATGTGATCCCCCATACTATTATGTTTGATGTGTATATATCTCTTTGTGACATTCCTCTATTTTTATCTAGATTCTTCTATAAGTCATAAATATTTTATCTTTTCTTTGTCTTTTGTTTTACATTTGGGGATGACGTAAGGTGTTGAGACATTTAGGTCTCTTCCATGTTGAACCAAAGGATTTTCCTTTATCTTTTTCTTTGTCTTATTTTTTCCTTTTGGGGATGATGCAAGGCATCAAGACATTTAGGTCTCTTCCATGTTGACCCAAAGCTTTTCCTTTATCTTGTTCTTTATCTTGTGTTTCCTTTTGGGGATGACGCAAGGCGTCAAGACATTTAGGTCTCTTCCATGTTGACCAAAAAGTTTTTTTTTTCTCTCTTTGTGTCATTCTTCCTGTTTCATGAGTATTTGGGGAATGATGATAGTTCTAAGCTCTATGAAAACATTGTATCAAATCCATGGGTATGTGCAGGATCATCATGGAAAAAATAGGCCCTTAAGTGGCAAAATTTTTAGAAAAATCAGAGTTAGGCAACTTGACGTAAAAATTTGAATAAGTTATCTATATTATTTCAAAAATATGTAAGAATAAAATCTATAGAAAATTGAATGTAGTTTCTAAACTACTAGGTTTGTTTAAAAAAAAAACCTATTTGGTGAAAATTTGAAATTTCAATGCAGTAGTACTTAAATTTCAGGGAAAAAATAAGTAGGCATCTATTTGACCACCCTAACCACAATAAAATGATAATATTTTTTTATAAGATTTTAGATATAAGTAGAGGACTCATGTCCCAATGTGATGCATATTTATTTGTAATTTTTTTCCAAGTAAATAATTAATTATGAATCTTTATTAAAATTTTAAAAAATCTAAAAACTTGTATGTCTGACCACCTTAACTTGATCAAAAATTCATGAAATTCAATTTTTCTTTTTTTAATCCTATAGTATGCCAATCATAGAATGTGACACATGTTTTGAATTCAAAAAATATGATACCTTTTGAAAGCTATATATGTTTTTCAATCAGCCTATCAATCAGGACTTTAGTCATAATTCAAATAGAAAATGAATAATAATTACTTATTAAATTCAAAGTAAAGCATAATTTATATTGGTGGAAATCTGAGAATCTCCTTTAAAAACCCTTTTCATTTCATCAATTTTGGGTAAAAAAAAAGTCGTCAGCCACATACCCATCATATTGCCACTTTTTGGCCCATCATGATCCTGCACATACCCCCATACTAACCCCGAATCCATGGATCCATTATTTGTTATTTTGGTATTTCATTTTGGGGGCAACTCCTTTTCATGACGTAGCCTTATTTGGAAACATACGATTGGGTATAGGGCTTTCCCAATAAACTCTCATATCCTCTTTATTGTTAGCATTTGTCATTTTATACTATAAATTAATTTCTCACAACATGGTGTTTAACAATTTCTTTAAAGTGGGGGAATATATTGGAATTATTCTTTTGCATTTCAATTACAACTCATGTTTCATTGTGTATTCTTCTTACTTCATGTGATGCGCCTTTCTCTTTGTGGTGACATTGGGTGTGATGTCCCTCAAGAGTGTGATCTCTCTTAGCATATTATATTCCTCTTAGTGGATTGATGAAACACACTACATCCGTTAAGTTGTGAATCTTATTTGATTGGTCCTCTCTTGGAGACATTAGGCATGATGTCCCCTAAGTTAAGACCTTACGTGAACTAAGAAAAACTCCTTTGAAAGTTCCTTACACTACTTTGCATTTACAATAACTATTATATGGCCACCTTGTATAACACACTTTACTTTCTTGTGGAGCCATCTTATTTGTTCATGGGTTTCAAGCATACAAAGTTTTTCTTGCCTCATGAATCCTACTATTCATGTTGCGTGTGTTGGATGCAAGGAACATTGAGAGGGGGGGTTAATCAGTGTTCAATAATTTTGATTTACTAATCAGATCTAAAAACCATCAACAACAATAATAGAGATTTATATAACATTAGCGGCACATAATAGATGAAAACATGCAGTCACATCAATAATCACCATAACACCAAATATTTTTACGTGGAAACCCTGTTAGGGGAAAAACCATGGTGGAGATTAATCCACAAAGTTTACTCTATTAAAAGTAAAATAAAAGAGGGGAATGCACTTGCATTCAGGTGCATTGCTTAGAGCTCATTGCTCAAAGAAAGAGGCTCACTGCCTTACAATTATAATATAGGTTACAAAAAAATTTGAACTAAAAATATATAGCATCTACAAATGCCTAGATTCAGTTCCACTGAAGCACACAATCTAACTTTGGACCTTTTTCTCAAATCTGTTATGCTCTACTCTGTTCTCTAGCTAAAAAACCCTTCAGTAGTACAATTGATATTCGATCAATCAACTGATCTACTCTTTTTCACACACATATACATCTTCTCTTCACATCACACATACCACACATACAAAAAGTAAATTTTTGATCTTCCTTATATATCCGCTAACCAAAAAATTCAATACATGTTAGCCTTTCAACAAAATATAATATTCTTTGCTTATATCGGCCATGTCGGCCTTAAATCTTTAATTAGAAACAAAGCATACCTTCATAAGTTGGCTAGACTTATAGAAGGGACCCACACCATGGTTCTAAACATAAGAGATAGAAAAATAATTATTCTACATACATCCACGATCCACCACATCAAGCATGTCAGCCATAATGAAAACTAGATAATAAAACATGCTACCGAACCTGTTAACTCGAGCTATGATTAATACAACACCCCAAAAATTATTCATTTGAATAGTGTACAAGCTAAGAAAACTTCCTTAGAGATCCATACTTCAAAATAATGATCCGGTGAAGTAGTCGGATCAACATGCCAACCAGATGTCCTGTTCTTTACTTTCTCTGCCGGTAGAATATAGGACTTATATTCTCTACTAGTATAAGCGTAATTGATACTGTGGATCAAACTATAGACTCAAGTTGCCATCAATGACAACACAAGTAGCCAAATTCAACCTCTCAGAGCCATATGCCAAAAATCCCCCCCTTTGGCATTGATGGCAACACTTGGTGAAAAATTGACTAAGTGTCAAAACCCAAAAAAAAATCAAAGCCAAAACTACTACTCCCCCTTTGGATGTTAGGAATTTTTTCACTTCATTCTCTCCCCCTTTGACATCAATGACAAAGCTCTACTACATCTGCTCTAAAATTCTCTTCCTTATCCTCTCCTTGAAAATATTTAACTGTACTATCTCTTACTCTATTCTCTTTCCAAATACTAATGCAAAAATTGATCAAAATTTGACAACTACTACAAAAATTCAGAAAATTATTTTATACGTAGCTTTCAATTTTGGGAGGAATTTTTTCCAGGAATCCATTGCAATCCCAATGGCTATGATCAGACTATTTTTTTCTGAAGTTCTGTTGATTATTTGCACAAGAGACTCAAGAATAGTGATTACTACTTCTAGTTCATCTCCTAATTTAAGAGTCTCAATCATTTGTTCTAATATCCCTTCAATTATATCTTTGATTTTCTAGAAAGCATCAATGAGAGCATTCTTAGTAGTATAAACTTTTGCATGCTCAATCTATAAATCATATAATTTCTTCTTCACATCTCCATTCTTATCCAAGAGCATACTGTAATTCTATCCAGTCTTAACAAGCTCACTTTCAATCTCTTCAAGCTTATCCTTGTACTTTCCTACCACATGAGGCCATTTGAGACAATAGTTAAAGACTTTATTTGTAGAATCAATAGACTGTCTCAGCTCACTCATTTTCTTCTTCAATCTAGAAAGAGACAATCTAAACTACATTTTTAAATGAGAAATTATTTCTTCTTCCTTCCTTTCCAGGGGCACAAACTCCATAAATATCTTGAAACATTCAATGAGTTCTTTCAGGAGAACATCCTGTAGACTTTCCAACTCAATATTGCTATCAATAAAGTACCTTTCCAGAGTGTTTTCAATAAAATCGTATTCATAAGATGGACCATTTAGCCATATACCAGACATCTTTTGCATATCATCTACATCCTGAATGATTTGCATTATCTTTGTCTTAAACAAGGCATTTTCCTCATCACTGTCTTCAACAATTATTGTTTCTGGTTCATCTGGTTTAAGTTGATCTTTTGGAATACATTCTTCAGAAACTTCATCTTCTACATCCACAACAACTTGAATTTTCCCTTTTTCTTCAATCTTTACAGACTTGGGTGCCGAAGGAGTGACACCAGCCGTATTACTTTTTCTCTTCTGCTTTTTCTCTCCTTTTTTGGAAGATGATCCAACCTCAGTTATTTTTTCTAGAAGAGGAACAACACCTTCTCCAAACCTTTCTAATACCTTTCTAAATAAACTTTCATACACTTGTTCACAATTTTCAAAAGAATTGAAATGATTGAAGATTTACTTACAAATCGGTATATTCTCTCTCCACACTACTTTTTCCTTCAATGGAAAATAGTTTAGAAAGTACATCATAATACATATTGCTAGAGTACCAAACCTGAATTGGTAGCCAATATCCTTCGTTAATTGAACATTATCCAACAATTGCTCCTTCATTAGACCACATAGATCAAAGTCCTCATTCTCAATTATCATTTTGTGGGTGATCTATGCAACACTTGCTAAGGTTGATCCTTCTCAGTTTTTGAAATAAATTTTGTATGAAACTCCATAAGCCACATACCTTGTTAAAGGGTCTTTAATCATTGAAATTATTAGAGTCCTCTGATCTCCCCTTATTTCAGTTAGGGCTTTAACCTCCACATTATGAATTGGATTCTTTAGTACATCACCGACATTGCATAAGACAATTAAATTTTTGATCACATCCTTGGTAATTTGATATGGTTTATCCAAATTGAGAATATCACCGTCTAATTTGTTCAGGAAAAACTAAATCACCTCTGCATTGATGAAATGAGGATAGTCGTTCCATATATCCAAATTCTTTTGCTTTGATCCTTCAAGCCTTGTGACATCGGCGAGTGACAAAAAATTTCTTTTATCCCTAATCTTCTGGCTACTACACTCATCTAAGGTTATGGTATCTTTGATTTTCTTCATGTTTCATTCTGAATAGAGTTGTATGGATTACAAAATTGATGTGAAATCAGTGATTAACATGAATACCTAGATATTTACCACTAGAATGACTTTTCGCCCTTGAAATTTTTTAGAAAATTACTCTCGAATTGTTCTCCTTCAATGCTTGGTGCCGAAATAGGGTTCAAAATTCCCTTTTATAACTTTACTTTTTGCTGCAATAAATGCATTACCCTAGAAGTTCCGGTTACACTCCAAACTTAGACAACAAGCTAAGAATTCAACTTCGGACCTCTACCATTTCAACCAGTTCATCATCCAGAGATTCGATGCCAACAATACACAGGGGGGGTCAATAAATTTTCATGAAAAACTCCACCTAGGTCATTAACTTGATATCAATTGCTAGAAGAGCTACTGAATAAGACTCCTGGTATAGCTTCATTTCCTTCATTTGTTTCACTATTCTTCACCCATGTCTTCTTCATCTGATCTTTTATTTCTTCCACAAAAGATTTTTCTTTACCTTTATTTTCTTTGTGTGAATTTCTTCCTTGATACACCAGACCTCTTTTATTCATGTTTCTATTCCGACAAAACTTTGCAATGTGACCAAGATTGTTACAATTGAAACATACTGAGCCTTTCTGCCTGTACCATCCATTCCAATGATTTCCTCCTGACCTGCATTGATTAGCAACATGTCCAAATATTCCACAGGTATAACATTTAATGTTATTAGTACTAATAGTCATACTCCTGCCTTCTAAAGCCTTATGACCAAACTTCTTGCATTTGAAGCATTGACCAGAGAATGATGGCTCACTAGGGTTTATCTTTCTTCTACACTAAGAAGCAATATGTCCAAATTTATTACAAACAAAGCAATATCCATTAAATCTTTGAGCATTAGGTTTCCTTACTAGATGTCTTCTTCCTTTGTTCTTCTTTTCAGAATTCTCATGTTCAGATCTAGAACATTCTCCTTTCTCATATCCAAGACCTCGCTTATCATTTATATCCTTCTGATTTTTGGTTATTTCTTCAAGCTTGGTAGAACTTATCCTAAAATTTTCTTTGAATTCATTTGTAGTAGCAAGCTCATTTCCAAGAATGACTGTCTGTCTCTAAAGCTCTCGTTCATTGTTTCTGGATTGCTGCAGTTCAATCTCCAACTCGATAAACCTACTATTAATTCTGCTACATTCTTTAGACTTTTCTCTCAGGGACTGGGCCAGATTCTCCTCATTCTTCTTTCTTTGCTCAATCTCTTTAGTAAACTTCATTGCCACAAATTCCATTTCAAGTCTTAGAGATGCATTGTCCTTGGCTAGCTTTTCACATTCTCCTATAGTTTCTTTTAGAGTTTGATTCAAATGGACATTATCCGATCCTTTGTTTTCTTTTTGCTTCAACTAATCACAAAGTTCCTTTCTCTTTTCCCTTGAGTCATTTATCTTTTCCTTCAATGATTGAATGAATTTTTTGGCATCTGCAAGATTTTCCCTAAGTTCCATGACCTCTGCCTTAGATTGATCAAGATCATCAAGTGCCACCATTAGCTATTGTTGAAGACCACCAACATCCATTATAATTCAAGATTCACCTCAAGCTACTAAGCTTCAGAAGAGGAGCCTACTTTGATACCAATTGTTGGATGCAAGGAACATTGAGAGGGGGGGTGAATCAGTGTTCAATAATTTTGATTTACAAATCAAATCTAAAAACCATCAACAACAATAATAGAGCTTTATATAACATTAGCAACACATAACAAATGAAAACATGTAGTCACATCAATAATCACCATAACACCAGATATTTTTTCATGGAAACCCTGTTAGGGGAAAAACCATGGTGGAGATTAATCCACAAAGTTTACTTTGTTAAAAGTAAAATAAAAGAGGGGAATGCACTTGCATTCAGGCGCACTGCCTAGAGTTCATTGCTCAAAGAAATAGGCTCACTTCCTTACAATTATAATATAGGTTACAACAAAATTTGAACTAAGAATATAGCATCTACAAATGCTTGGATTTAGTTCCAATGAAGTGCAAAATATGACTTTGGATCTTCTGCTCAAATCTATTCTGCTCTACTTTGTTCTCCAGCTGAAAAACCCTTTAGTAGTACAATTGATATTCGATCAATCAACTAGTCTACTCTTTTTCACACACATATACATCTTCTCTTCACATCACACATACCACACATACACAAAGTGAATTTATGATCTTCCTTATATATCCGCTAACCCAAAAATTCAATACATGTCGGCCTTTCAACAAAATATAATATTCTTTGCTTATATCGGCCATGTCGCCTTAAATCTTTAATTAGAAATGAAGCATACCTTCATAAGTCAGCTAGACTTATAGAAGGGACCCACACCATGGTTCTAAACATAAGAGATAGCAAAATAATTATTCCACATACATCTGTGATCCACCACATCAAGCATGTTTTCCACAATGAAAAATAGATCATGAAACATGCCACCGAACCTCTTAACTTGAGCTATGATTAATACAACATCAAAAAAGTTCTTCAGTAGAATAGTGTATGAGCTAAGAAAAATTCCTTGGAGATCCACACTTCAAAATAGTGATCCGGTGAAGTAGTTGGATCAGCATACCAACCGGATGTCCTATTCTTTACTTTCTCTATTGGTAGAATACAAAGACTTAGATTCTCTGCTGTTATAAGCGCAACTGATACTGCAGATCAAACTGTAGACTCAAGTTTCCATCAATGACAACACAAGTAGCCAAATTTGACCTCTCAGAGCCATATGCCAATAGTGTGGTTCATTATCAAAGTTATTAGGAGGTATAGCTTTGGTATGGTTAGCAAATGGGAGCCGAACTTAGGCATGAATTTCCCATAGCCACTTGCTTGTCTGTGTGAGTGCATACTGGTCATGTGCATATGTTTCTCTAGGGGCTCACTTAGTGGACGACCTGAGATTCCATTATCCCTTGTGAACGTGCATTTGGTTTGCATAGTGGAAATCACATTCCGCTTGATAATATTTTGGAAAATTATCTTAGATTTGATCCACATCATATTGGACAAATAGTTGAGGCTTGATCCACCCCATTTCATTTTTTTTTCTTTTTTATGTCTTTGGTAGTGTATTCTTGTACCTTGTTGTTCTCCTTACATCATTCACATGTGTGTTCTTTTGTTCCTATATTGGTTTTCCATAGTATCTTAATCTTGGGGGCTTGCATAACCGTCTTGGTCTTTTTTGTCCTTTCTCACTAGCATTGGTACACTTGGACCCCTCTTGGTGCAAATTTGTCTACTTTAGTCAGAGTTTGAAGAAAGTTCCTCCTCTCACTAAAGTGGGGGCTAAATTTAGTGTAGAAAAATGTATCCCTTTACATTTTCACACTTTTTTGGGACCTCCCTACTAAAATAAGGCTTCTTTAAATGTCTTATTTGGTCCTATTTTGCATCCACAAACCTTCTTTAATGCTTCTTTCAGAGGATAATCCTGACACTTATCTAATGACCAATCATAATTCATGATCTTTGTGTTATGTGTCTCATATTTAGTGATCTAGGACTCGTACACCACCTTGGGCATATGGGTCCCAACTAAGTTTTGGGGCCTAATCTTGAATTTGGCATAAAACTTAACATTTATTGAAATTTGTGTCCCAAGTTTAGGCTACTAGTACTCATATGCCCCAACTAGTGTATGAGTCCTGCTTTAGCTTGGACCTATTTTTAATTCAATTCTCAGAAGGATTTTATTCTCCTAGATCTGATGTTGGCTTGTAGTGTTGTAATTTTGGGAAATTTGGCATAAACAAGTATAAATACAAAGTTATTTACATTTTTTCTCCTAGAAGTTTTATGAAGAATTCCTATAGCATGTTTATGAGATCAAGAGCATTCAATAGAATTTAAGAGAATTCAAGAGCTTATTATCAAGTGTTTTGGAGCTACATTCAAGATTCAAGCATCATGTCAAAGTCATCATGCATTATGTGCATTTTTGAGCTAACATTTGTGATGTAGGTTTTCATAATTCAAGCAAGCATTCAAGACAAGTTTTCAAGCATTCAATTAAGATTCAAGATCTACATTCATGCTAGTCATTTCATACAATATTGCAACCTTTATTCTAAGGGTTTGGTGAGTTGCAACATAGCATATTTGTTCATTCATCATTCCTTCATTTTATTTCATTTCATTTCAAGGTTTAATTACCAAAACAAGGTTTGACCAAGGTAAACCCCTATCCACTAACAAATCAACATTTTTCTCTCCTTTTTATGTGTGATTGTAGATCTAGGTATTTTGAGCTTGAAGATCCTTTGAAGACTAAGTTGCAAGATTGAAGAATTTTTTTAAAGTTGTTAAGAAGTTGTCATATTCATGAAAAGTCACCTATAGGCCAAAATTCAAAGTTTTAGACTCAAAGATTGGAAGGGAGAGAAGCTACAAAAGATCACTAGAGGATACCAGAGTTTCAGGTTACCCTAATATTGCGATTAAATCACCACCTTGGGTGTATGAGTCTTAGTATACCACTTTTTAATCATTTTCTATAGATCTTGGTTTACTAGTTGCAAATTCCATATTCAACCCAAAACCCTAAACTAGGACTAAATAGCCTAGTCTGGTGTATGAGTCCTAGTTCACATCAAAATTCATAATTTTGGGATTGCAAACCTTGTTTTAGGTAGATCTCCAATTTTCCAGGTGCCCCTATGTTCATTCTCAATTGATCATTCTGATTTTAAGTTTATTTTCCTAGGTTGCATAGCTGTATTTACATATCACTTGCATTTCCTTCTTTCTAAGCCTTTGCTTAGCAGTGAACCCCCCTTTTGTTTAATCACACCCAAGGAGACCTTTTAGCAACCCCTTCTCTCAATTGAATCATTATATTGAGATCTCTAGGGTTTCCTTGAATGAAATAAGTGCCAAATAGGAAGAGTATCCCCCTCTTTATGTGTTCAATGTCCTAAAAGCTAGAGCATCCTATTTCCTTCAATTCAAATAATTAGTGCACAAAAACCTAGAAATATCTTATTTTACAAACTCATTTGTATTTCAGGTTTGAAGTAGAACTCGTCAAGCTTATAGTCTAGGATGCTTTCAATATATTAGATCAAAATGTAACCCTAGTGGAGGAAGCTCTACCCCAACCTTTAGAAGAAGATCCCTTAGATACAATACCCTAGGAGATAAAAAATGAACCACATAGAATTTCAAAGACAATCTTAATGGGTATGGAAGAACACATGAGTAAAGTTATAAAAATGCTCAATATAGATTCTAATGAGAATGTCCTCATAGTTTCCATTTATGAAAATGGGGGTGTGGGAAAAACCTCACTCACAATGGCCATCCATAATCACATTTATCTCAAATTTGATGCTACTTGCAATGTATATAGTGTGTGTCATAAAGCTTAAAATATAAATGGTGTAGCTAAGACATAGTGCCAGATATTAAAAGACCTTGTCAAGTACAGGGATAAAGTTAATGATGAGGTTCATGGAAATATGTTGATGAAGGGCCATTTGAGGTCCATCAATGCCCTTGCTATTCTTGAATATGTTGACGACTGGAACTAGTTGGAGGCTGTATGAGGGGATTGGTTTAGACTGGGTAGAAAATTTCTTGTAACAACACTTGAACCCAACATACTAAAGAATGAAAATGGATTTTGTTTTAATGAATTGCAGATGGTAGCAATAGAATGCCACATTGAAAGAAGAAAGTATCACAATACCAAGCAAGTAGAAGACCATGCAAATGACAACTAGTATCACCATACCAAGGGAGAAGTGCAAACCTAGTAATTGCATGGTACACTTTTCATTTTTCCTAATACACATTGCTAACAACATGAAGCTATTTTTAGGATTTTGACCACTAAATATATGTATGAGTATCATTTGAGAGGATTATTTTTTTATTCTTTGCATGGGATTTTGAACCATTGTAAGAAATAATAGAATACAATGACTACAATTATAATTAATGTTGTTACAAAGTTAATATATAATAATATCCATTTATCATCTAGGTCTTTATTATTCCTCTTTTCTCTTCATTGTTATGTTCTCTTACATAATTTAGTCCCTTGAGCATATAAATGGAAAGAATATCAATTTTATTGTGTAGCTTCCATAGAGATACCTAGAAAATACTCAGCTCTTGGTGTGGTGAGAAGTGAAGCATACTCATATGAAATTATTTAGAGCTTTTAGGCTTTGCTAAATCTTAGGTATACATGAACCATGTCTTTAATAATTCATTGTAGCTAGTTTTAAAAGAAAATTTAAAAGATAGCATAAAAAAGGAGAGATAAGAGGTATGTCTATTTATCAAAACAAGTGAATGGAAGACCATGAAAAATAGAATGAAACAATATTGTCTAAAGCTGCTTGTGTCTCTATGGCTCCTTGTATGTCGAAGAGATTAGTGCATAGTAGATACTAAATTCAACCATATAAAAAATATTTAAATCAAAGTGCAAATACAAAGTTGAAATTGAGAATCACATGTCAACCCTAGAAAACTAAATTGCCCCTGAAATTTGAAGTGATTTTATGTTTTTGATCTTTTCTTGTGATTTATCTTGTTGAACAATTCCAAGGACCTCTTAATGATGCCTAAATGAATTAGAGAGAAAGGAATGGGGCATCGATCATTACCTTTTTTTGCTATGCTTGTGGGGTATTCTTGTAAAATAATCTTGGTGCATACTCGCTTAGTTGTGTGTAGGGAGGTTTTTTAGAGTAAATTGTTGACTATTGCATGTGCTTTGGTCCAATTATTCTAAACTTCTTAACTACATTCCAACGAGGTTTCCATATGTCAAGGTGTGAACAAGGACTATCCTATCTATTTTCAGAGTGAAAGTCCATCACACTAATACAAAACCATCCTGGTTATCAATACCATGATGCATTGTGTCTGTGAGTTATATCAAAAATAGGGAATGATAGAGAGTCCCAATCCAAAAACTGAGAAAATCATCAAATCTCATCACCATATCTAATAAAGTCTCAATGACTCATGGACTTGTTGGACTTATAAATCAATCTCAAAATCAATGGTCACTCCATTTATCTTATTATTCTATCTTCTTTCCACGCTAACATGGTATCATGATAGTAAAAAAAAATCACAAATGAATTCATCTTGCATCCACAAACCATTAGCATGTATACATCCTACATAATCATAGCATACTCATATCATATCATAAAGAATGAAATCATCATATGGGAAATAAAAAGTAAAAGTACATCCATCTCATAGTATGTCACAGAAAGACTGAAAAAAGAGATTGAAACATCCATTGCATTGCATCCATAACATATCATATATCACATATCACATAAGCATCACATCATAGATAATCTCATATCACAAAGAATAAATAAATAAATGCATCCATAACATCATTGACATTCATTCAAATACATGTGCATCCATACATAAAGCATGTAATAAATACAACATCACATAATAAATCGAATCGAGCCAGATCTCATGTATATATCTCAAAAATGAATGTCATGGTACAAATATAAGAGTCATTGTGTAACTATCATCAAAAGTGCATATACAAGAGGCTATCAAAATAAAGCCAATGAATGTGTATACATATATAAATTAGACTTTATATAAAAAATGTGTCTGCAAAGTGAGCATGAGCTATCCCTTGTTCTATCAGTCATCATGCCTCGACTGGTCCTATTTGTGGTTGGGCTCCCCTAAGTGTTTGATGGATGGAGGACCATCTAAAGCTCTCAACACTACCCCACTCCTTTGGGAGCAATCTAGCTACCACATCTCTCAGGGGACATCCTGATGATATAGTGTCTTGTAGTACACTTCCTCTGACACAACCTCTTTGTACATGCATGCAGATACCACCTATCCTTGCACTACTATTGTGATGGCCTCTAACTACTATTGTCTCCCAGTCTCCTAGGAAAGCTGTAAGTCTAGCTATTGTCGCAGCTGTCTCTCATAGTCTATAGTTGCTGCCACAATTGGTCCCTCTCAGTTGTGCGAGACTGGATCTATCTGTCCTAAGGATCCAACCTTGGTGGCTATTGTGGCTATTGCTCTGGCTATTGGTGACTTTGGTGCCCCTCATCCTGCCTAACCTTCTCTCCATGCCCATGATCCTATGGAGGTTGTTGCTTAGGCTATTGTCCTCCTATGCCTACACCTCTTCCCTGACCTTTACCTCTGCCTTAGGGATATCCCCCTACCAGGTCTGTTAATCATGTGGGAGGTTTCCACCATACATCATAAGTTAGGGTAGTCCCTGCATCAAGTGGCCCCTAATCATATGCCCATGATCGCACCACCAATTGTTGAAAGTCATCTATGACCACTTGCAATGGAATTTGAGGCCCCCAATCTACCTCTCTATGTACCTGAGTGAACATTATTGTGTAGTCATCCAAGAGTACATCCTATATCTCCCAAAACTATCAATCCGAATAGTTTGGAAGATATGCTTGAGCATGGTATGCTCTCAACCTTATAGATATCAGGTTTTCTTAGCAAAGAACAATTATTGTTGATCGTTGTACCATGGTGGTACCTAAAGCCATGACCTCCATCTTAAAATGGACATATCATCTATGGCCCTCTAGTAAGGGATCCCTATAGGCCTCGTGTGTTGTAGATCATCGATGGTTGGTATCTATACATGATGGGATCATCCTGATCTATATTTGCTAAAACCACAACAAGTCTCAACATTGCAATATACTTGTACACCCAGATGTGTAGGAGAGTCACACTAGCTCCAATACCCCTTCCTTGGCAATATACTATTCGATGCATATCATGATATAGAGATGCCAACATGACTAGACCCCAAACATACTAGGTCATCCTATGAGTCATTCCATACCATGCTAATCCCAAACTTGGACTGAATCCTCTACCCTGTCAGTCTGTGGAAATCACACTAGAAATCAGGGCAGCTACAACAGTGTAAAATTCAGAACTCATCCATGACATAAATCCAAATCAATCTGGGAGCTTAGTAGAATGATATCGTCTAACCACAACAACTCATGATAGGAATACATCTTGGAAACTGTGTCATATATGAATTACTCTCCATGGATGGGAATCCATAGTATCCTCCACATGTTCTCAAGTATAACTATAGCCTCTCCAGTGGGAAGGTGGAAGGATGATGTCTCACTATGCCAACAGTCCACCAATGCCACCATCATCACTAAGTGAGTGTGGATCTTAGGCATATAAGTGATGAAACCTAACCCTAGGGCTCTTAGGTACTCCTACTTCATGTCAAAATTGCATGTTGCTAAAAAAAGGTCAAGTTGGTGCTCCTGGGACATGAGAGGCTAAATATCCTCCTGCACGCATTGTGCAAATAGTATGAATTTTGCTAAATATTTGAAAACTTCTTAAAATATAAGTTTCCAACTCCTAAAAGTTCAATAACATCACTATTTTTTAGTGCATTTCTATATCACTTTTTATGGTGTATCATTATATTGCATCGCGCATCTCTATAACTCAATATTGTGTCAATATTTTGGCGTGTCACTATACCAAAAATGATAGGTGCATCATTGTTTATAAGGGGCATCACCATTTCTAAACACTAAACCTAAATCACTTGAAATATTTCTATTTGCAACATGTGTCACCATGGACTAAGTGTGTTTCCAAACATAAATTGATTGACACATCACTCAAAGAAAAGTGTGTCACTATAAAATCAATAGCGACACTGATCGTTCCAAATGTGTTGTAAGAAAACAATGCCCTAAATGACCTAATTTCAAACCCTAATAAATGCACAAAAATGCATAAATAAAGAAAAGTTTTGGAGCACATACCTGAGGTCCCATGTCTACTCAACACCGATACTCTTGAACTTGATCGGAAAGGTGTGTGGGAAGCTCACGTCGTGCCATCTCTCAAAGGTGTCAAATCTCAAGAGCAACAATTTTATAGAAGTCAAGAGTGCAAATGAATTGAAAGTGACCAATTAACATCTATTTATGCTTAAAAATTAGGGTTTTTAGCCTATTTTGCCAATTTTTGTGCTATGGAGCATATTTTGAGCCCATTTTTTCATTTTTGAGCTTGTTTTTGCATCTTAGAGCCTTTTTTGACACCTAAATCAATATTACATCTTTGTCAAAAGATCAACCCAAAATTATAAATTTTCACTCAATCTCTTGAGGGGGTAGGTTATCGGCTTAATTCCTTCTGCTAGGGCACAATAGTGGGGCATCCTAAAAATTGAGAATTTTTAAATTTTTGATCTGAGTAGTAGTATTAATCTGAAAAGCATCAGTCTTTGAACCAATGTAGTAGGTTCCTCACTTCAAAGAGGGGAAAATTGTAGGCACTTAAAATTGTCTTGAATGATATTACACACTTGAATTTGATTACTAACATTATTCTGTCCTAAAATTCATCTTGTTTTCACCTATTTGATTAAATAGGCCTAGTTATTTTAAAATTAAACACATCATTTTTATCTATTAATCTAATTAGGTTAATTCCTACCCTCTCACACTAAAATTTCATCTAGTTGAACCATCAATTTTAAGGGTGTGATCTGATGAGACCATAAATTGTCTCATATTTAATCAAAGAAAATAATCTGTTTCTTCCTAATGCATTAGTGTTAAAGTGGATTTGAGTAATGATTGAAAGTTATTTAACTTCTTTAAAGTAAAATATAAAGTAAATGTTTGGTTTATTTTTGGTAATCTATATGATCCAAATTGTTTCTAATACCACTTCTTAAGTGTGTGTAAGATGTAATGCAGGTGAATACATTATTGAATAATTCATGACAATGAGCTTCGTAGACACTTGAAGCAGTTAACTCTTGAAAAATTTAGAAGGATTTGAAGAAGTAATGAGAAGATAGAGAAGACTCCCAACACACTCCAAAATTCATGCAAAATCATGGAGCATCATTCATTCCTAAATTAATGGGATAAGTATTTATTTCATGTTGAGTTTTAAGATCTCTCACAGTTATTAAATTTCATGCTTCCTTCTTCCACCAAAGATAACTCAAGTTACCACATCACTCAAATGTTGTTGCATGATTATAGAATGATATTCATGCTAAGGATCAATTATTTGGTTGACTGAATTGAAGAATAACTCCTTCATTCATGTTCAACACTTGAAGACTTCCTAAAAATTAGGTGCCCAAAAATGGTCAAAAATGCAGTCTCAGTAAAACAGTGATATCTCCCTCGTTTCTCAACAAAATTCAAAAAATTCAAAATGATCTAGAAATTAGATTAGAAGGGTTAAAAACCATTTTGAGAATTTGGAGTGATTTACATCAGGGAAGGAGTAGTGCATGTCATAAATCAATTGAGACAAAAGTGGCATGATGGAGGACAACAACTTTAGTTTTTTAGAGTTTTGTAAACTACCCCTCAAAAATAGGATCTTAGATCCACATTCTTAGTGGATTGGTTGGGTAGATATGGAATATGAATTCTAAAAATACAATGTAATAAGTTAATCAAAGGGAGGGGATTAGAAAGGATTGTTTTAGCTCAAGGAAATAGGATAGTTTTAGTTTCATTTCCAACAATGTATTTCCAACTTTCTAAAGTAAAATTTAATTCAAGCTTTTCATTTCTAGCAAGTGTGAAGTAGTTTAGCCTTTTTAATTCTTGCAAGTGTTAGATTAGTTCCCTTTCATGTTAATAGGATTTATTTCTGCAAGTAGAATAGATTTTCAAGCAAGTTTTCTACTCTCTCTTACAGAGAGCCATGGACACTGCCTTGGATTAATAAATTAAATGATGATGATTACAATGACCTCATCATGATCTATGTACTTCTCTTGCACTATTAGGGTTTTCACCTAAAAGGAGAAAGATAGACCCATAAAACTGAGGTGGTTCACTCGAATTAAGGAATGTATGATGTAAATATGACTAAATGCAATGATCTAAATGCTACTAATTGATAAAATTGACTGATTATGAATGAAAAACTAATGAAATATGCAATGTTTGAAAACACAGTGTGATATATATAAATGAACTAAAAACATAAATAAATGCAAATAGAAATGAATGAGATTGAACAGAGTGCACCTAGAAGTTGAATGTTGATCTTGGAAGGTTCTGGAAATTGGAAAAAATCATTGTTTATCACTAGTGGGACTCATTCGCCACTGATAGCGAATCAATCCTCCTATTGGTAAAAAGACTTGAAACTGCTTTCCGACTATCAAGAACTAAATTCTAAAAAAATTAAGTTTTTCAGCCTACAGGTGGGACTCATTCGCCATTGATGGTGAATCAGTCTTGCTCCAAAAATCTACAAATTCAAGGATCAAGTTTGTGGGCCCAGATCTATACTTGTCTTCTTGTCGGGTTGACGAAGTCAAATCTATAGAAAATGGACTGTATGTTGTCTCCAAGCTTGAATTAGGGTTTTTTTGACCACTTTTCAACACCTATTTCTTTGCCAAATCTACCTACAAGACCTGCAAACACAAATGCAAATAGGGGGAAAATGGTTAAGGGTTAAGGTATAGGGATTTGCCTTAGTCAAATCCCACTTTGGTAATCAAACCCTTGATAAAGAAATGAAATGGAATGGAAACAAGAAATGAATGATGAATCAATAACATGCAAATGTTCAAACTCACCAAACCCTTGTTGCTGCAATCTCAAGATATGTCAATGGCTGCTCCAAGATACTTGATATTTGCTTGATTGAATGATGCAAAATGCATGAATGCTTGAATGAATGAGTGAATTAGTGAACTTGATGAATGGGGGTTAAAATGGATGGAAAAACACTTATTTATACACAATTATGCCCTAATTACCCAATAATACATCACAAGCCAACATAAGGTCTTAATGAATAAAAAACTGAAAGAGATTTTGAATTATTTTGAATTTTGAGCCAAGAGGGACTCATTCGCCACCCATGGTGAATGGGTCCCACTCTAGGCTTGCAAGTGGGTGTTGAGAATTAAGTTACATTTAATGTTATTTGTTTGGTTTACATTCAAAAGTACACTTAAATAAGTCCTATAAGTGCATAAAGGGGCCAAATAAAGCATAAGAAAGGTGTAATTAGTGATGAAAAGCCTAGAAAAGCATGAAATCTTGTTACAAGACTTTACAACACTTTAAAATATGACTTGATAAGGAATAAAAAGGGAATATTTAGATGAATTATAATAAGAAGAGTCTAGAAAAGTGTAGAAATGTGTTACAACACTTCACAACACCTTCACAAGACATCATAATTTAAAAATTAAGGATCTAATGCGAATGTATAAGTTACATTTCAACATTGAATCTAAGAAAAATGAACCAAGCATCATAGGAAAAAGACCTAAATAACCATGAAATGTCAATGATCCATTTTTCTATGGTACATTTAGCCCCCACTTTGGTGAGAGGATGAACTTGCTTCAAAATCACACCAAAGTAGCCATGCGTATCGTGAGGGATCCAAATGCACATATGATAGCAAGATGGAGTAACAACGATCAAGAGGGATGATCAAACCCCCAGGATGAAGATCCCATGGAAAGCTAAACCTAAGGACAAAGGAACACACATGAGAAAAAGAGAAAGAGAAGAGAAAATGGAAAAGTTGGATCAAACTTCAATTGTTTGTTCAACTATTTGTGAATCGAATCTAGGTTGTTTGTTTGAAGAATAAAAATGCATACTCACTCTGGGGTGATGAAACTCATAGCTGTGTGCTGGGTGAGAAGTCCCAAAAGGTGAGAAACATATGATCAACTGGTATGTACTTACAAACACATAGGTGGCTATGGGGAAAGTTGTGCCACAGAATGGAATTCCTACTCAACCATATCAAAGTTATACCTCCTAATAACTTTAATAAGGTGCCACAAAGGAAAATGTTAATTTGTGCTTTATGAGACAAGAAAAGATTTGTATGCTTAGAACTCATGAACAAACAAGATGGTACCATAGAAATGCAAGTTGTGTTATGCAAAGTGGCCATGTGAATGTAAAAATGAAAAATGTAAAAACATAAAATGAAAAATATGTTCAAAGGAGTCTTTAAGTTCATGCAAGGTATATAACTTAGGGAACATTGTGTCTAATGTCTCCAAGAGAGGACCAATCAAAGAATAAAATATCCTCAACTTAGGGGATGCAGTGTGTCGCATCAGGCCACTAAGACCAATGTAATATGCTAAGATAGATCACACTTATGAAGGACACCATACCCAATGTCATCCACAAAGTGACAAACACATTGTATGAAGTAACAAAGAATGCAAATGAATAATGCAAATTTATTCCCCCACTTTAAAGGAATTTCTACACACTGTTATGTGAGAAATTACTTTAAAGTAGCAAAGGAAAAATGCAACAAAAAAATAAGACATGAGAGCTAACTTGGAAAGCCCCTATACCAAGTCATATCTTTTCGAGTAAGGCCGCGTCATGTAAAAGAAAAAGGAACAAACAAAAGAAAGAGGGTTTTCCCCCAAAAAGGAACACACTAAAAACCTAAGGGATCTATGGATTTGGGGTCGGTATGTTTGTTGCTACAATGTTTTTATGAAAGAGCTCAGAACTGTCATCATTCCCCAAATACATAGAATTGGAAGAATGACACAAAGAGAGAAAAAGAAAAGAAAAAGAAAGTCTATTTTGGGTCAACATGGAAGCAAAATTGCAATCTCAATCTTTTGAATCATCCAAAAAAGGAGAAATAGAAGACAAAAATGAAATACAAAGGAAAGGACCTTTTGGGTCACCATGGAAGAGACATAGGGCATCTCTATGCTTTGTTTCATCCCCAAAAGGAAAACACAAAACAAAAATGAAATGAAAAGGAAATGACCTTTTGGTTCAACATGGAAGAGACATAAGGCATCTTACACTTTACATCATCCCCAAAAGGAAAACACAAAACAAAAGAAAAAAAGGAAATATACAACATATAGAAGAATAGAGGTACAAATAGAGGAAGTGCACAAAGAGAAGGAGGACATCAAACACACATTATGTGGGAAAATGATACACACATATTAAATAAAATGTAAAAGGCTAGTAATGCAAATGCAAGTCAACCATTAACCGAGTTATGGGATTCTCAATTCTTAAGTGGTATAAGCGGAAGGGAAATAACACAGTTAAGAGACAAAGACAAATTCTTTACTAGGACAAGGCTAACAACTTCATTCCTCCACCGAGTGTAAGGAAAGAATGATCCAAGATGGGTGATGGGAAGGATCATGCAATAGCGAGAAGGGAAAAATTCTACAACTATTGCATGATGAGGTTGTTTGGTAGAGTTTATGGGATGATCTAGGATAACAGTTGGTGTCATCAGAGTGATACTTATTTAGTATTTCCTTCAATGTCTGGCACTCATCAATTCAGTGTCCAAGAAAAAAATGGTATTTACAATAAGTTACATTGGAATATTTAGGATGGATGACCAACCTATTCATAGGTGGTAATAGGATAAGACCTCTGTTTAAAAGTATTTGTAGTTTCCTTTCACATTCAGGTGGTGGATGGAGAGGAAACTTTAGTTTTTTCAATTTGTAAGGTTGTTTACATTTACTAGATTCACCTTTTTCATGGATTGAAGGAGGAAGAGCACCCATGAGGATCCTAGCATCCTTGTCATTGGAATCATGTAAAGGATGTTTACATGGAAGGAGAACATTCAAGTCAGGAGGGGAATCAAAGATCACTGTGCCATCATCATGAAGTCTCCAATATTCAAAAGGAGGCTTGTTGTCATGAGGAGGATCTTGATATCCTAATCCTATTGTGTTTTATTTTGTTGGTGTTTGTTCTAAAAGTTGGTGAATGTCATGTTCGGTTGTTGTATCATATTCTTGTTTGCTTAAGATAGTAAAACCCTTGCCATATGTTTCTTCAAGATTGATTGGTGTGTTGGTAACTTTGTTATCATAAAATGGTTGAGGATGTGATTTTTTAGAGGAACTAGGTCCACCTGTTGAAGGGAACTTAGGTTTGTTGTTTATTTCGGGATGTAGGTAGCCAAACATGTCAGGAGGTGAAACAATAAGAAGATCTTGTGGCTTCATGGATGGGTAAAAGGCCACATTGGATTCAAGGTTGTCAAGGCATGAGTTTAGGAACTTGTTCATGCTATCGTCATTGTCTCCAATGATGTCTACATCACGAGGATGAAAATCATGAGAAGTTGAAGGAGCATGAGGAAGCTTAAGGTCATTAGGATCACAACCAAAGGCACAATTTGACATGTCCACTAAGGATTTCAATGAATTCCAAAACACATTAAAGGAAAAAGCCATGATGACAATGAGAAAAAGTAAACTAATATGCAAGAGAGAAGAAAAAAAAGTAATAACAAAAAACTGTAATGCATAAAATGCCCAGAAAATGTCCGAAAATGTAGTTCACAATGTGCAACTAGATTGATTCACCCAGGGTGGCGAATGAGTCTAGGGATGAGTTTTTTTTGTGTTTTTCAAAACATTTAAAGTGATTTTTATGCTTTTCAGATGCAAAATGAAGATGTAGATGCAAAATTTTAGTTTTTGTAATATTTTAAGGTGAAAAAATGAAATCTATGTGAGATATTCACTAATGTAAATGTGTAAATCCTAGGATGTAAAAACAATGCAAAAAGCTAATGCAAAGGCTAATGCTATGAGTCCGAGTCTTAGGATGTAAATGCAATGAAAATTAAAAAGAGGATGTTCAATATGCAGGTTCACCAAAATGAACCAATAATTTTAAGGGTGTGATCTATGTACTTCTCTTGCACTCTCAGGGTTTTCACTTAAAAGGAGAGAGATAAACCCCTAAAACTAAGGTGGTTCACTCAAATTAAGGAATGCATGATATAAATATGACTAAATTCAATGATATAAATGCTGCTAATTGATAAAATTGACTGATTATGAATGCAAAACTAATGAAATATACAATGTTTGAAAACATAGTGTGATATGAAAAAATGAACTAAAAACATAAACAAATGAAAACAAAAATGAATGAAATTGAACATAGTGCACTTGAAAGTTGAATTTTGATCCTAGAAGGTTCTAGAAACTGGCATGAATCATTGTTTATCACTAGTGGGACTCATTTTCCACTAATGGTGAATCAATTCTCATATTGTTAAAAAGACCTAAAACTACTTTCCGACTGTCGGGAGCTAAATTATGACAAAATAAACTTTTTTAGCCTATAAGTGGGACTCATTTTCTGCTGATGGCGAATCATTCCTCCAAAAATTTAAAAATTCAAGGATCAAGTTTGTGGGCCTAGATTTGCACTTGTCTTCTTGTCAGGTTAACGGAGTCAAATCTACATAAAACAAACTGTATGTTGTCTCCAAGCTTGAATTAGGGTTTTGTTGAATTGGAACACTTTGATGAATTTTTGACCACTTTCCACCACCTATTTATTTTCCAAATATTCCTACAAGACCTGTAAAAACACATGCAAAGAGGGGAAAAATGGTTAAGGGTTAGGGTATTGGGATTTTCCCTGATCAAATCCCACTTTGGTAATCAAACCCTTCATAAAGAAATGAAATGGAATGGAAACACGAAAGGAATGATAAATCAATAACATGCAAATGTTCAAACTCACCAAACCCTTGTTGTTGAAATCTAAAGATATGTAAGTGGCTGCTCCAAGATACTTGATATTTTCTTGATTGAATGATGCAAAATGCATGAATGCTTGAATGAATGAGTGAATTAGTGAACTTGATGAATGGGGGTTAAAATGGATGGAAAAAAACTTATTTATACACACTTATACCCTAATTACCCAATAATACAACATCATAGGTTGACATAAGGTCTTAATGAATAAAGACCCGAAAGAGATTTTAAATTATTTTGAATTTTGAGCCAAGAGGGACTCATTCACCTCCCATGGTGAATGGGTCCCACTCTAGGCTTGCAAGTGGGTGTCGGGAATTAAGTTACATTTAATGTTATTTGTTGGGTTTACATTCAAAAATACACTTAAATAAGGCCTATAAGTGCATAAAGGGGCCAAATAAAGCATAAGAAAGGTGTAATTAGTGATGACAAGCCTAGAAAAGCATGAAATCTTGTTACAAGACTTTACAACACTTTAAAATAGGACTTGATAAAGAATAAAAAGGGAATATTTAGATGAATTATAATAAGAGGAGTCTAAAAAAGTGTAGAAATGTGTTACAACACTTCACAACACCTTCATAAGACATCATAATTTGAAAATTAAGGATCTAATGTGAATGTATAAGTTACATTTCAACATTGAATCTAAGCAAAATGAACCAAGCATCATAGGAAAAAGACCTAAATAACCATGAAAATGTCAATGATCCATTTTTCTATGGTACACTAGTTCAGTTGAATAATGCAAATTATTTAATTTAAACCCCCCTTATCTTCTCTCATTTAAATAAATAATCTAAATCATTTAATTAAATATCATTTGCATCCCCTTTTCATTAAATAAACTAATTATTTAATGAGAAGCCTTTTCCCCTCAAATTGCACAATTAAAAATTAGTTTTAATTAGCTAATTACTGATTCTCCTCACCCATCCACTTGCATAGGTAATATTCCAAAGAATATTATTCTATTTGGATCCAAAAAAGAATATTCTTTCCTAATAAGCTTTGTAATAAAATTTCAAAGTTGTTACAAAGTGTGTTTGTTTGAATCTATAGACATGGAAAATATACCGATTGACATTGAACATTTGATCCCAATTACTAACACCATTTCATCCTAAATCATCCCTCAGTCTAACCATTTAATTGAATACCCTTATTTGATTAAAAAATGATCAATTTTCCTTCGCTTAATTAAATAAATCATTTATCTGATTAAGTCATTCTCTCTTGTTAATTAAATCAATCAGTCTGATCTAATTATCTCTATTTAATTAAATAATTCATTTTATTTGATTAAATCTCTAAATTCATCTTATTAAATTAAATAAATTAAAACTTTATTTGATTTAATCTAACATTCATCCCCTTTAATTAAATAAATAAATAATCTTTATTTAATTAATCTCTAAATCATATTCTTCTCATCTTTTGATTTAAATCAATCCATAAATCTAAATAAATTAGTCACATCATCTAATCCTTCATTAAATTAATTAACCATTGATTAATTTAATTCTAATCCATGTCCCATCCTCTAGATTTTTCCACTTGCACATGAAAATATATTTAATTCATTTATTAAATCTCTATTTTCTTTCAACATGGCATAATAGGGGAATATTCCTTCAAATTTGAATTTCTTCCAAGTGGACTTTGTCCCTCCAACAAGACATTTATCTCATCTTATAAGTCATTTTGCATTGACCCAAGTGGCCACTACTCCATTTGACTCTTCATCCACCTTGTCATTTCACAAATTTCAAATTTCAAATAAATGCATTTATGGGTACATTCATCAAAATGTGCACATCCTTCATCCATTCATCTCTTGACAAGTGGCACCTTGCCATTGGTTGAATGTTAGTCCCTCATGGCTTCATTTTGGGAATTTCTTCATCTTATCATTCTATAAATAAGAGTTTTCTTTCCTCATTTCATCATCCACAATTTGAGAAAACTTACTAAACTCATTTGCATCTTGAAGCATTAGAATTTTATCAATATCATCAAGGAATAGCTAGGTTATTGTAGGTTTTCTCCATGGAGTTCATTTGAAGCAATCATTGGAAGTGGATCACATCTTAATCAAATCATCAAAAGCTTGCATAGGAGTTGGGAAAGGGCCAGTTTCCACATCAAATTGGCACCAACTCCCCCTTAAGATCAATAGTTTGCATGTTTTTAATAGGATTTGATCTATTTCCTTTCTTTTTCATTGTGTTCTAGCTTTTATTCCTATTTTGAGTATTGTTAATGGATTTTATGGGGAACTTTTATCTTGGCTTGCATTTGAATCTTCTAATGTGTTTGTTTGTTGTGTCTTGCATGTACTAGGATCTTGGTTCTACAAAATCATTGTGAGCCATTGATTCTTTGATCCATGTGATCTTTGATTCTCATCCATTGATGAGAATCCTTGATCCATGTCTTCACCCTTGATTCCATCTTGATCATTTATTGATCCTTTTCATATTGACCATTGATTCTTCATTTTCTCTCCTATAAATACCTCACCATTTGGAGAGAAATGGATCTGCTTCCATCAAAGCAAAGTTATGCTTCCCATTTGAATACTATCTCTATTCATACTTGCACCATTATCAAGCTTTTTCATCCTTTTCATCCACCCATAGCATTGTTTTATTAGTTTTATATCATAGTTTTTAACAATGGAGGTCGGTTAATTGCTCATTTTATCCAAGGGATTGGGAAAGGGTCATTATTCCATATCAATACGCCACCACTCCCCCAATGGGATAAATTTTGGAGTTCTAGATTAGGTTTCTTTTAAGCATTTGTGTTTATTTCACATGCTTAGTTTAATGGTTTCTTAGTTTTTGAAGATTTTGAACATCTCATTGGGATTGTAGCTTAGGGGGTTAAATAATGCTTAAATTCATATAGATTTGGTGTATTTAACCTATACTATGACTACAATCACATTAATAGTGTTGCAATATCACATAGAAGGGACCATAAATCTTTTTAAAATTTTATGACATATTAGGCTTAATATATATGAAATTAGAAGCCATAAAGAACTAGTAATATTAGTTTTAGAAATCCCAATACAATACTATGTGGAACACCTCTATACTTAAAATATTTTTTGGCTGAAATTTAGAAAGATAGGATGAGTTTGAGGGAATATGTGAAGAACCATATTTGAGTGTATTTCTAAAATTATCACACACATCTATAATAAAATATAGATATTAAGGCATACCTTCTCTTAAATTATTTAAACTTAGATTTTAACAAATAATATTTGGATTTTATCTAGAATTCGACAATGCATTTTTATAGACAAGGAATAGAAATGAATAATGTAGCCATGTATTACTTCATTTAGTACTTGTCTATATTTGAAACAAAATTTGAAATAATAATTTAAGGCTAATATCAAAATTGAAGTGTTGCACAAAAGCATTAGAAAAATCCACATATAAGTGGATCAAACTATGAATTTATGGATAGAGCTACTTAAGTACATAATACCACACTTTTCTCCACTTATTTTGCACTGATTTTATGCTTGATGTTAAATGTGTATTTTTAGTGATTAATTTGATGGATTATAGAATCTAGCACACATGAATTGACTAAACTTAAGAACTTTTCCTAGTCTATCAAATAAAACCCCTATGGTTTAGGTCTCTAACTTAGTTTCTACCTAATTGCCCACCTTTGCTAAAATTGTGGGTGTGATTCTATCTCCTAGATATAACCATAGATGTGATTTTATTTAGATCCTTCTTTAACATTCCTTGAGCTAACCCCCATCCAAAATAGGACTACTATCCATTGACTTGTATACAAAATATTTTGAATTGTAGCCTAGGATAGTATATTTAAAGGCCAGTCTTGGGGAATTTGTAAAGCATCTTGATCAATTATATTGTATTTATCAAACAAGAAATTAGACATTAGAGCATCCAGATAAAATGAATGCATGTTCACAATAACAATATCCACATTGATCAAGCATATCACATTTCAACCAAATCCAAAATTATAACTTTAAGATCAATATTAATATTTAATTTTTGAATAAAATCATTAATAATCTCCACATGAGTGGATTGAATGATGTGGACATGAATAAAGTCACTCAAGTGTATAATACTTCATACTATTCCCCAATTGTTTTGTACTCACTTTAGCTTTGTCATTAAGTGTGTCATTTTGGTATGCAATTTGATAAATTTTAGTACACAAGCTAATTAAACCTACCTATTTACACTACACTCAACCAAATGTAGCCCTTTTGGTCTAGATCTAACCCAGTTACTACTTTTTTTTATATACTTGTTAGAATTATGAATGTGATTCAATCTTGTAGATAGAATTATAAATGCTATTGCAACCAAATATAGTCCTTCTTGTCTAGAGTTACCTTAGTTTCTACCTATATCATTACATTGGTTAGAATGGTGAGTTTTATTTTGTCTACTAGATAAAATTGTAGATGAAATTACATTTTGATCCTTATTCAAATCCCATTTCATGCTCCCAAAGCTACCTCCCATGTAAAATTTAATCTTTTCCCATTGGTTTGCATGTAAAGTATTTCAAATTTGTACCTAGGATAGCTTATTTAAAATTAATCCATAGGGAATTTATAAACCATCCAAATCAATCAAAGAGTAGATTATTCAATCAATAAATTAAGCATAAAATAATTTTGAATCGAGAAATCTATACTAACAATAACAATATTGGCATCAAGCATCTTGATTTTCAATTAAGAATGATAATTATTGAAGTTTCTTACAAAACCATTAATAGACTTTGCATATAAGGGGGTTCAACCATGAGACAATAAATTAAGTCAATTAAGTGAACAATACTTTGCACTCTTCTCCACTTGTTTGGAGCTCACTTTAACCTTATTTTTATTTGTGTATTTTTGGTGCTTAATTTAATAGATTCTAGCTCACAAATTGACTAAATCTAGTCAATTTCTACAATCTTTACCAAATACATCTCTTTTTAGTTTTGGATAAATTTATATATTTGCTATTTTAATTTTTTCTATTTTCATCCATATTTTAACACTTATGTTTATATTTTACACAATTCAAATAATGTGTAAAACTACTTATGACATGCTTACTACTGTTTGCACATGCTTTAAAATGAAGTCTAATTTTTCTTATTATATTGAAAAGTGAATTAAATTTTTAGCTGATAGGCTATTTTGTTTGAAGTTTCCACCAGGATTTTCGTCAGCCCAATTGTGAATTGGATTTGCCAACGCTAGGGGTGTCCCCATTGGCAGGAAGGTAACTAGGTTTTTTTGTGGTGATGTGGACCTTGGTAATTACATGGGTTAGTGGTGGTGGAGAATGTTGTCCTAGATATGGGGAAGGTGAATGGTAAGCATTTGTTGGTGTGAGCACCAATGTATCCTATTGTTGCACAATGGAAGCAGATGAAGTAAATGCAATATTGAATGCTGGCATGTGGGAAAGTATACTTTGATGAAGTTGTATTGTTGAAAGAGACATTGTGGTGTTGGTTTGATAGTAGGCTATTGTTAAATTCATTGTGTTCAGCTTCATTTTTTAGTAGGTTGGATGGTTTTAAAAATGTTGGGCTATGGAATCTGTAAGTCGTTTTGCATTGGTATTTTGCATAAATGATTAATTTATTGTTTATGTCTTTCATTCTTTTCTTATTGTTCATTTTGATAGTAGGTTTAAGGGTTTCAACACTGATGTGCTGCATAATGTGCGAGGAAGTATATATTGATTAAGTTGCATTGTCGAAAGAGCCATTGTGGTGTTGGTTTGATAGAGGACTATTCTAAAAATTGTCCCCTATGGTTCTGTTGATGGTGTTTTCTGCACAACAACAACTCAGACAGAATATCAAAATCCTATCTCTCTTGAAAGGTAATTTTCAAAAAGTTACTAAAAATCACCCCAAGGTCTCTCGGGTGTCAGATCATGACAATGCATAAACAACTCAGATAATATGTGAAAATGTTGGTAATCATAAGGGGCCTTACAAATGAACAATGCTAGAAGTGAATTCTCATCAGATGAAACAATGCAGTGATGCTTTCAGTCCTAGAACTAACCCATATTCAAAATAAACAGCAAAAGAGACAAGGGTTAAGAGAGATTTCTAAACCTAAATTATCCCTAAGGTTAACAATGAAAATGAAGAAACACTTGAAGTGGACCACTCCCAATGAAACCAATCTCTCCTTGATTAGGAACAGATCCACAACTCCACAGAAATGATGCAATCTTCTAAGGTAACTGAAGATTTTCAAACCATTAATATTCATCCACATACCCAAGAAATAGCGCAATATGAACAAACATTTACAGTTGAACTAAGCACAATGAATTTATGGTCCAGGCTAGCTTTGCAAAGCAACCAACAATCAGCTAGCTGCAAAAAGTATGGACCAGGGATTGCTACAAACACTTCAAACATTAAATCATGAACATTATTAAACAAATCTAAATCTAAATCTAATAACCTTGAGCAATTTGAAAGATAGAATCATAAGAACCATGCAAGATAAGTCAACACAAAAGAGGTGACCAAAAAATCACAATGTCTTCAATTGTATCGAATCACTAGATTTTAGCAACAATTCCTGTGTTCTGTTACAACACTTGCTCAGAAATTGTCTAATTTCTACCTCTACTCTACTGCTAAATTTTCTCTAATATTAAATATTCTACTCCTTTTCCTAACCCAGTATAACTTATCTCACTCCCTTAAAATGAGGTAGGATGCTAATTTATAGAATTCCCCCCAGAACATGTCAACCCAGCTAGACATTTACAAAATAAAATCATCCACACAAGTTGGCTCAAGGAGAAATTCAAAAGAGGCACACATTAAATGCAAGAATATCCATGTCAGCCCTCCATAAGATTTGAGTTCAGTTCATGTCTGCCTACAACGGTCTTCAAGTATTATTCACATCGGCCACATGATTTGTATTCTGCTGTTTACCAGTGAACAGTCACCTAGACATTTCATTTGTTATGCCGAAGGCAATTCAATCGCTACCATCCCACGTGCACTTTTTTTTATTCGTAGTCATTGTAGCTCACTTGGGTCAGGAGATATCATAGAGATTTCATTCTATTTGACTGAGAAATTTTTGCGTTACATCATGTCGCTGTGACCACCTTGACCTTGGGGAGATGTCCCATAGATCGCATCAAGTTTCACCGAGATTTGTTCCCATTGACCCTATGTCGCTGTGACCACCTCACTTTCCTACCGACAAGGCCATCTTTACAATCCATTTGACAAGACCCAATAGGTTCGCTATGACTTTACACCAAATACGCTCTGTCTAGCCGAAACAACCTTTGTTCACCGTGATAATACAAATCTCACGCCGATGAAGACCCACTATTGTAATATCGATGAGACAAAATAAAATCGCTGAGACTTCCCTCGGATAGCCATAACATATACCGATATGCAATCTCTGCTTGGCAGTCGGTGTGACAAATTAAACTCGCTATGACCTCACACCAAAAATGGAACTCATATCGAGGTGTATTTCCCACATGTGCAAAGTTGATGAGACCGAAGGTCACTCGCCGAGACCTCCTCCCGACATGGATTTGTCTGGCTGAAGTGTATGTTTATTGGTGGAGTCGGCAAGATAGTAGGAACTCGCTGAGACCATATGCCGACATGGCTTACGTTTGGCCGAAGTGTTCACGTTCGATGCCAATTGGTGAGACATACCCCATTCGGTGAAAACTTACCCCGACACAACTAACTCTTACTGAAATGGATGCCCCTTCATAGCGATCGGTAAGACAAAATGAAGTTGCCAAGACCTCTACCCGAACATAAAACTCACACCGATAAGCCACCAAATGCAACAATCGATGAGACCAAGAGAGTTCACTGAGACATAATGCTGATAACCCAAAACTCACGTTGATAAGGGAAATACATATACATGTGATCGTCGAAACCATGTGAAGTCCTTCCGACTGCCCTGAAATACACATTTCCACCTATGAGAACATTCGTAAAAGCACTCCCCCTGGCTGCTGCCATGCTCGACGAGCCCATATGTCCTTCCACGCACTCCCCTGATACATCCTTGGACCATAAACCACCCAGCGTGTAGGGATCATACTCCTCATAACCACCTGACTCGTTCCGCACCAGTAAATGAGGATCCCCTGTGTCAATCTTGGATTTTCCAGCTGTTGTTTACTTGATTAGGCCTACATTCGCCAAAGATCCTCATGAAAATCTACTTATCAACAACACTTGTATCAGAAGGTTAACCTTAAATCTAGATAAGAACATTAGAGAAATCATAAAGCATCGAAATTTAGAAATCCAAAAAATTGAGACAGTCCAGGAGAATCTAGTTGTGGCGAATTTTTGGGAAAATTTGACCCAGACGGATTATCCAAGTGAAACCATCATTCCATGAATAAACCATCAGTACAGAGAAAAGAAATACATGATTATCATAAGATTCATCAATTAGGTGAAAAGAAACCATTATTTAGCATGTAATCCATCCATTCAATCCAAGCAACCAAGATCAAGTGAAGTCAAACAGACAATCGAAAAAATTTGGGTGGACCGGATTTTCGCGGAATCCTCCTAGTTCACCAAGAGTCAATCGTCGCACTGAGAAGTCTTGGCGACCATCCGAAGACACACCAAAGGCAAGAGCACCAGAACATCCTGAGGAAAATCGGGAATCCGATGCCAAAACAAATTTTGGGAAAATTCAGGCTAGTCAAAATGTCCTGGTGGTCTCAAGTTCCTCGGACCGCCAATGAACATTGCTAGGATTCCTGATAGGATTCAGAAAAATCTGTGGGAACTGGAAAATCCTGGATTCAACCAAAAACCTAGACCTTAACAAAAACACAAGTTTCAAGGATGCGACCTCAATGCAAAGACCAGGATAAGCAAGACCAAGGTCCCAAAACCTCACAAAGGATGAAACCACTAAAACCAAGAGGCCAAAAAACACCAAAAACCAAAGCAAAAGAGGGTCCCTACTTTCAGTGGGATGTGTGTGCAAAACTGCGCAACGAATGGCGACTCCACTGGAAAAATGCTCCAGTGCATTCTAATGATGGACAAGAATCATGAACCCAAAATCTTTGGTTTCGATCTCCCTATCAGGAAAACAAATCAAAATTCAAGATCAAAGATAATCAAAACCAAAGGCAGACTGAAACTTCCATAAACTGAAAATCCAAGTGTGTGCAAGTGAGTTTATTTCCTCCCTTGAGCTACTGTAGAAACCAAGCTTAGTCAGGTCAGGCTACATAAAGATTCTAGCTACAAAAGCAACCTGGATAGAGCCTCGTTGCCAGTCAGGCGTCCATAGCCCAGATGAGGTTATCGCTATGATTTTCCTAGAACATAGCTCTACTGCTAGCCAGGCATCCATAGCCTCGGTAGAGATATTCAGATACTCCTGATAAGCTGAATGCATTTTTCTTTTATATTATTCAGTACTTTCTTTTCTCTTTCTTTTGGTATTTCTCAACTTTATTCAACCTGTGAACAATGAAGTTCACACTCAGGGATGAGAACCACAGTGGCACTAGAGCAGAAAAAAGATTTTTCACCCAACAAGACCTCACAAGGACCCAACTGCAACCCCATGATTCTTAAGATGTATAAGAGATATAGGATTTCAGAATACTTCAAATTAAAATCAAACTAGTGACTCATCCTCTTTAAATCAAACATCCAGACTGCTTGACGCTAACATAGAATCTTGATTATTAATTCAAGGCACATAATTAAAGTCCATCAATGAAATACTCAGAACAGTTCTAGACATTGAAATGGTTGTTGTGCAAGAAACACACTTCCCAAACTAGAAAATAGAAAAACCCAAGCCAGAGAGGGCAACAACCAAATCAAACCAAAACCCAAAGCAAACCTAAACCAACCAAAACAAAAGCAAACCAAAAGCAAGGAAAAGCAATCTAAACTAAAGCAATCTATCCTAACGAGATCAGAAAACAGACAAACACAAAAGAAAAGCAGAACAAGCTGCATTTACTCAAATCAACATTATGTATAGAGAGACTCAAAGTGGCTCATGATCAGACAGGGTGAACTGAGTCCCACCCTTATATGATTAATCCATGCATGGAAAAGTAGTAAGGTGAATGTAATAGTCCTTAGAAACGCAAACTTGTCTTTATATTCAGAAAAATGAATATCTGAATTATAGCATTCAAACTCCAAGTCAAGGTTGGGAATAATCAGCAACTGATGTAACTCATTGGGATCATGATCAACCCATATGCAATTTGTCTTTCCTAAATCTCCATAATCAAATTGATAAGCTTCAGAATTCATAGTAAGGAAAGAAACAACCTGATTTTGTACTGTTGTGGAATGAATGTGGTATTCGTCATTCTTCAATTGTGAAGAGTTGATGTCTATGTTGTCAGGAGTTCTCCATTGATGATGCAGTAATCCTCTCGCATGCAAAACAGAGCCACGGTCATCAACACGTTGTTCAAGGTGAAATTCAGATTGAACAAATTCAAAATTAACATGGAACTTTTCACCTATTTGAGTGCCTCCATGAGGAACTAGAGATGAGAATGTAGAAGCTTCATTATGCACAATATATTCCTCCATAGGACGTTCATTAGGAGGTATCACAGACTGATCTTCAAACACATTTTCACCTTCAAGAATGTGGTCAAACTTATCAATACTGACCGCAACATTTTCATTTTCAACATTATTCAAACTTTCTTGCACATCAGCATGAACCATATTAGCTATCTCATCATTAATTCCTAAAATCTGTGAATTTTCATTGTGCAGTTCATCCATAAATTGAGGAAAAATAGAATCTAATAAATGAGAAGACTCCCTAAATTCATCTTCTATTGGTTCAGATTCGGATCCTTGATCACAGTCATCGGGAACATTGACCACTTCATCAAGTGCTTCCTTATGTTCTTCAATACATTCATCAACAATGGGTTGACATTCCTCAGTCAGAGACTTGTTTGATGTATCTATCTGTGTATCATTTGCATGTAAGAGTAGTTGTACTTGTTCCTTCACCTCCTTTATGACTGTCTGGCACTAGAAACATGTGAATTCTGAATGCTCTTCCTCATGTATCCTACACCAAGCTGGTAACAACAACTCCTCTAGGTAGACTCCAAAACCTAGGCTTGACCAATCTCTTATAATTCTGGCAACAAACTTTTTGTATCTGGTTTGTATCACATCTTTGTCTTGGAAAGGAAGAGCTTGTAGGGGAACTTCTTTTTCAGCCTCCACTATGTTTTTCAGAACTTGACTAGCCTCAATAGGAGCATCCTCCTTGATCTCCATAGGTGATTCTTCACTTAAATATTCCTCTGTTATCTTTGATGCCTCAGATTCATCTTCATGACACTTAGTTCCTTCCAAAGTCACGTCAACATCAGTTGCAATGCCATCGCTAGATTCAGAACTAGTTAGCCCCTTTGCAGTGCATTCTTTGCTTAACTCACCTTTCCACTCCAGGTATTCTCCAACTTTAAAGATAATGTCCCCACACGAATGACAGATGAACTCTAAATGGGCTGCATCATGCACTCTGCACCATTTAGATGAAAGGAAATCCTACAAGCACTTACCACTAGCAAACTGATCTTCGACCATCCATGTGAATGCCTCAACTGCAACATCAATAAACCCCAGATCCGAGGAGGCTAATGGTTCAGATAGGTTTTGCATGAAAAGGTTCCTTTACAAGACCATCTCAATGCTATCCAGAAAGGCCAAGCATTCATACTCATTGTGTCTACAGGTATTATGAAGCCTACACTTGTCTAAAAATGCACAATGATGCAAACCCTTGCCATTCCATTGATTTTTCCTCCTATTCAAAGACTTACAGATTTGAAAAAATCAATCTGAAGACTGTTTCCATTATAAAAAACATAAGGTTGCTTTTCCATCTTGACTCAAAACTTATATTTTCAGATTTATAGATCTGTCATATCTCAAATTTTCAACATGAAGGCTCATCCGTCTTCCAGCTATGTCACCTTGTTCGCCCTCCTTCTAGCACCAATCTATTGATGGTGTTTTCTGCACAGCAACAACTCAGACAAAATATCAAAATCCTATCTCTCTTGAAAGGTAATTTTCAACAAGTTACTAAAAATCACCCCAAGGTCTCTCGGGTGTCAGATCATGACAATGCATAAACAACTCAGATAATATGTGAAAATGCTGGTAATCACAAGGAGCCTTACAAATGAACAATGCTGGAAGTGAATTCTCATCAGATGCAACAATGTAGTGATGCTTTCAGTCCTAGAACTAACCCAAATTCAAAATAAATAGCAAAAGAGACAAGGGTTAAGAGAGATTTCTAAACCTAAATTATCCCTAAGGTTAACAATGCAAACAAAGAAACACTTGAAGTGGACCAATCCCAATGAAACCAATCTCTGCTTGATCAGGAATAGATCCACAACTCCATAGAAATGGTGTAATCTTCTAAGGTAACTGAAGATTTTCAAACCATTAATATTCATCCACATACCCAAGAAATAGAGCAATATGAACAAACATTTACAGTTGAACTAAGCACAATGAATTTATGGTCCTGGCTAACTTTGCAAAACAACCAACAATCAGCTAGCTGCAAAAAGTATGGACCAGGGATTGCTGCAAACACTTCAAACATTAAATCATGAACATTATTAAACAAATTTAAATCTAAATCTAATAACCTTGAGCAATTTGAAAGATAGAATCATAAGAACCATGCAAGATAAGTCAACACAAAAGAGGTCACCAGAAAATCACAATGTCTTCAATTGTATTGAATCACCATATTTTAGCAACAATTCTTGTTTTCTATTACAACACTTGCTCAAAAATTGACTAACTTCTACCTCTACTCTACTGCTAAATTTTCTCTAATATTAAATATTCTATTCCTTTTCCTAACCTAGTCTAACTTATCTCACTCCCTACAAATGAGGAGGATGCCAATTTATAGAATTCCCCCCCAAAACATGTTGGCCTAGCCAGACATTTACAAAATAAAATCATCCACACAAGTCGGCTCAAGGAGAAATTCAAAAGAGGCACACATTAAATGCAATAATATCCATGTCGGCCCTCCACAAGATTCGAGCTCAGTTCATGTCGGCCTGCAACGGTCTTCAAGTATTATTCACGTCGGCCACAGGATTTGTATTCTGTTGTTTACCAGTGAATAGTGGCCCAGACATTTCATTTGTTATGCCAAAGGCAATTCAATTGCTACCATCCCACGTGCACTTTGTTTTATTCGCAGTCACTGTAGCTCACTTGGTTCGAGAGATATCATAGAGATTTCATTCTGTCTGACTGAGAACTTTTCACGTTACATCATGTTGCTGTGACCACCTCGACCTCGAGGAGATGTCCCATAGATTGCATCAAGTTTCACCGAGATTTGTTCCCATTGACCCTATGTCGCTATTACCACCTCACTTTCCTGCCGACAAGGCCATCTTTACATTCCATTTGGCAAGACCCAATAGGTTCGCTATGACTTTACACCAAATACGCTCTGTCTGGCCGAAACAACCTTTGTTTACTATGATAATACAAATCTCATGCCGATGAAGACCCACTGTTGTAATATCGATGAGACAAAATAAAATTGCTGAGACTTCCCTTCGATAGCCATAACATATACTGTTATGCAATCTAAGGTTGCCGTTCGGTGTGACAAATTAAACTCGCTATGACCTCACACTGAAGATGGAACTCATACCGACATGTATTTCCCACATGTGCAAAGTCAATGAGACTGAAGGTCACTCGCCGAGACCTCCTCCCGACATGGATTTGTCTGGCTGAAGTGTATGTTTATTGGCGAAGTTGGCAAGATAGTAGAAACTCGCTAAGACCATATGCCGACATGGCTTATGTTTGGCCGAAGTGTTCACATTCCATGCCAGTCGGTGAAACTTACCCCATTTGGCGAGACCTTACCCTGACACAACTAACTCTTATCAAAATGGATGCCCCTTCATAGCGGTTGGTAAGACAAAAGGAAGTCGCCAAGACCTCCGCCCGAACATAAAACTCACACCGATAAGCCACCAAATGCAATAATTGATGAGACCAAGAGAGTTCACTGAGACATAATGCTGATAACCCAAAACTCATGCTGATAAGGGAAATACATATACATGTGATCACCGAAACCATGTGAAGTCCTTCCGACCGCCCTGAAATACACGTTTCCACCTATGAGAACATTCGTAAAAGCACTCCCCCCGACTACTCCAATGATCGACGAGCCCATATGTCCTTCCATGCACTACCCTAATACATCCTTGGACCATAAACCACCCAGCGTGCAGGGATCATTCTCCTCATATCCACTTGACTCGTTCTGCACCAGTAAATGAGGATCCCCTATGTCAATCTTGGATTTTCCAGCTATTGTTTACTTGATTAGGCCTGCATTTGCCAAAGATCCTCATGAAAATCTACTTATCAACAACACTTACATCAGAAGGTTAACCTTAAATCCAGATAAGAACATTAGAAAAATCATAAAGCATCAAAATTTAGAAATCCAAAAAATTGAGATAGTCTAGGAGAATCCAGTCGGGGCAAATTTTTGGGAAAATCTAACCCAGATGGATTATCTAGGTGAAACCATCATTCCATGAATAAATTATTAGTACAGATAAAAGAAATACATGATTATCATAAGATTCATCAATTAGGTGACAATAAACCATCATTTAGCATTTAATCCATCCATTCAATCCAAGCAACCAAGATCAAGCGAAGTCAAACAGACAATCGAAAAAATCCGGGTGGACCGGATTTCCGCAGAATCCTCCCAGTTCGCCAAGAGTCAATCATCACGCTGAGAAGTCTTGGCGACCATCCGAAGTCACACCGAAGGCAAGAGCACCAGAACATCCTAAGGAAAACTGGGAATCTGATGCTAGAATGGATTCTGGGAAAATCCGGGCCAGTCGGAATGTCCCGGTGGTCACAAGCTCCCCGTACCGCCAATGAACGTCACTAGGATTCCCGATAGGATCCAAAAAAATTTGTGGGAACTTGAAAATCTTGGATTCAACAAAAAACTTGGACCTTAACAAAAACACAAGTTTCAAGGATGCGACCTCAATGCAAAGACCATGATAAGCAAGACCAAGGTCCCAAAACCTCACAAAGGATGAAACCACTAAAACCAAGAGGCCAAAAGACACCAAAAACTAAAGCAAAAGAGGGTCCCTACTTTCAGTGGGGCGTGTGTGCAAAACTGCACAATAGGTTACCTAGTTTGTTTCATAGGAGACTATTGTAAAATTTGTTGTCTTTCACTACTTTTTGTGGCAGATTGGAGGGTTTTAAAACTGTCATTCTCTGCAATCTGTAAGCCATTTTACATGGGTGTTTTGTATTATGGTTGTGTGTGGATGGAGAAAATGTAGTTGAATATTTTTTGTTTCATCAAAAAATATGGGTAGGGTTTGTAATTTTTTCATTCTTGGTTTATTGTTTGTAGTTATCTCTATGCATCTTTGGCCTTATACCCATTACCATAGGAGAAATTGTAGTTATATCTAGGTTCTTCCATCAAAAAATATGGTTAGGGTTGGTAATTTTATTTCCCAACTATAGATTAAGATAGGAGTGATTGTATACATATGGATATGCAGAGGGTTTGTTATTTGTTTGAAGTTTCTGATGGGATTTTTCATCAGCTAAGCCATCAATAGGATTTGTTGTGTAATAGTTTTTTTGCAATTTCTTTGTTTCTCTATAATATTTAATTCTAGCCAATGTAGCTCATATTTTTTGGGTAATGTGTGAGGACGTATATTGATTAAGTTGCATTTTCGAAAGAGCCATTGTGGTGTTGGTTTCATAGTGGACTTCTAAAAATCATCGTCTGCGGTTTGCTGGTTTGTTTCACAGTAGACTAGTGTAAAAATTGTCGACCTCAACTCTATTTTATGGCAGATTGGAGGGTTTTAAAATTATTGTTCTACACAATCTATAGGTCGTTTTACTTGGGTGTTTTGTATAAATGGTTTATTTATTATTTATGTTAAAAATATTTTTCTCTAGAATTTGTAATTCATTTTCCATGGATATCTATCATTAAGGTTTTGTATGGATGGAGAAATTGTAGTTAAATCTTCTTTGTTTCATCAAAAAATATGGCTAAGGTTTATAGTTTTCCCATTCCTGGTTTATTGTTTGTAGTTATCTCTGTGCATCTTTGGGCTTATACCTATTCCCATAGGAGAAACTGTAGTTAAATCTTGTTTCGTTCATCAAAAAATATGGTTAGGGTTAGTAATTTTCTTGTACCCAATTTATTGTTTTAATTTTCTGTGTGTATCTTTGTCATTAGATGCATTAATATCGGAGCAATTGGAGATTAACATAGGAGTGATTGCATATATATAGATATGCAGAGTGTTTTTTATTTGTTTGAAGTTTCTGATAGGATTTTTGTCAGTTGAGCCGTGAATAGGATTTGTCATGTAATAGCTCTTTTACAATTTCTAGCAGAATAAAGAAGTTTTAACTGCAATTCTTGCACCCGCAAAGAGGGGTAATCTCTTTGAAGTCTCCAAAATGAGTTTAACCTCAAAGAAAGAAACATATAAGAAGAAGACATTAACAATAAATTAATCATCTATGCAAAACACCCATGTAAAAAAGAGTATAACCCCACAAACTTCATTGAACATTTGAGTTGCACCACGTCACACTAAATATTATAAAGAAATAGAGAAATTGTAAAAGAGGTATTAGAATAAGACTAATGTAGTTTGGATTCTAGATTAAGTCTATACAGGGTATGTGTAGGATCATCATGGAAAAAATAGGCCCTTAAGTGGCAAAAAAATTAGAAAAATCAAAGTTAGGCAACTTGATATAAAAATTTGAATAAGTTATCTATATTATTTTAAAAATATGTAAGAATAGAATCTGTAGAAAATTGAATGTAGTTTCTAAACTCCTAGGTTTTTTTTTTTAAAAAAATCTATTTGGTGAAAATTTGAAATTTCATCATGGTACTTAAATTTAGGGAAAAATAAGAAGTAGGTGTTTGTCGACCACCTAACCACAATAAAATGATAATATTTTTTTATAAGATTTTAGAAATAAGTAGAGGGACCCATGTCCAAATGTGATGCATGTTTTTTGTAATTTTTTTTCCAAGTAAATAATTAATTATGAATTTTTTATTACAAGTTTTAAAAATATAAAACTGGTATGTCTAACCACCTTAACTTGGTCAAAACTTCAGAGAATTGTTTCTTTTTTAATCCTATAGTATGTGAAGCATAGAATGTGATGCATGTTTTGGATTCATAAAATGTGATACCATTTGAAAGCTATAGATGTTTTTAAATTAGCCTATCAATCAGGACTTTAGTAATAATTCAAATAGAAAATGAATAATAATTATTTATTAAATTCAAAGTAAAGCATAATTTATATTGGTGGAAAGCTAAGAATATCCTTTAAAAACCTTTTCATTTCTTCAATTTTGGGTTAAAAAAAATCATCAGCCACATACCCTACAAATACCATCATATTGCCCTTTTGGCCCATCATAATCCTGCACATACCCTATATATATATATATCGTATTATTGTGTGTATGTGTACATATGTATATATATACATGTATGTATGTATGCATATATATTTATACATGTATGTATATATATATATACATGTATGTATATATATATATATATATACATGTATGTTATATATATATACATGTATCTATATATATATATACATGTGTATAGATATGTATATATGCATAAATATATGTATATGTTTTACTAATGGCTTGTTGCATTTCCCCATTTTTGTATAGGGTGTTGTCATAATAGTGGTTTACAATTCCTGAGAGGAACAAATTTTAGCTGAAATCACATATTTTTAGAAAATATAATGATTTAAGCCTTAAAAGTTCATTTTAAAGTTTCAATTGAAGAGGGTTTGATCAAATCACCTTAGATCAAACCCCTTTGGATAGAACCTCACTAGTTTTTAAACCATACCTATAAATGTGTCTCCTTTACACCTATCAAAATGCTGATAAAAAATCACTTTTTGATTTAGCTTTTGGGGGATCAAATGAATTCATTTAAAATTTATTTCAAATGATTATGGTATTCCTCGAACAAGCTATCAATGAATATAATTTTAATATGTTTTGGTTTTGTTATGTATTTATTTTTAAAGTTTTATTAAACATGGTTTTTCATCAAAATGAATTTCTTTGTTCTTCACATGTGGAAAAAATAGAATACCAAAAAAAAGTTGAAAATATGAGTGCACAGATATTGAAGTCCTTGATCAACAAAAAAAATTAATTAAATTTTGACATATACAAAAAAAATTACAGCGTTATACAGCATGTTGTGCTGAATTGTAATTCGTTTGACTTTGAAACTTGATTAAGGAAAAATATTCAATAAAAAAATCTAACCAAGTGGAAGCACTAGATATCAGAGTTACAAATTTAAATTCGAAAGAATTATAATTTCATCCTTCATGGAAAAAAAATTATGCGTTATACGGTGTGCATCACTTTTAAAAATGTTGTTTTCTGAAAAAAATCAATTTTCGTGGGAGATGGAAAAAGAAGTGCAATTTGATTCCAAAAATTTTGAAAAAAATATTTTTAGAATCTACAAACAAAATTTGATGAGACTCTAGTTTGCACCATCTTCAAATTCCTCACAGTTTAGCCGCTATAGGTTCTCGAATGTGAAAATTTAGTTAAAAATAATAATTTCAGTGTCCAGTTTGGCCAAAAATTGTAAACCACTATTATGGGATCACCCTATAATATTGAATGCCAGATAATGCAACTCTTTTTATACAATTACTCTATTTGTTAGGAGGATACAAAGATTGTGGGCACCAAAGTGAAATCAAAACCATGGCAACTCAATCAATGTGCAAATGTATATATGCAAAAACAAGAATAAATTATGTAGCCACTTACAATCTATACCATTGTCTTTGTAAGGATTTGAAGTTAGATCAATTAGAAATATACCGAGGCACTAATTGTACAAAATGTGTATAGAAGCAAAGATGCATAGAGTATATATATGTGTCTACATATTTATATATAAATGCATGTATGTATATATATATTATACATATATGTACACATATCTATACATATATACATGCATATATTGTAAATTCGAGCTGCATTATTTGGCATTAAATATTATAGGTAAATAGGAAAATTGTAAAAGAATTATAAGGAAAACACTAGAGAATGACATACATCTGATTCTTAAGTACCATCCTAATAGGTCTTATAGATATTACATAGACTGCTTGTCTTGCACCAAGATGTGTGATATTCTTTTTCCCACTATCCACCTTTCACATAATGTGCATATTTTTGGATAGGCCCTTACTTCGGATGAGAGTGAGTTTATCTCTATCCATCTTTGGCCTTATACATGTTACCATAAGAGCAATTGTAGTTGAATCTTGTTTCTTTGCTCAATAAATATGGTTAGGGTTAGTATTTTTATTTCCATCCATTTATTGTTTTGGTTATTTGTTTGCATCTGTGTTGTTGGATGCATTAACATAAGACCAATTGCAGATTATGAATATGTTGGATATAAAATTATTTTGGTGGATGATATGTGTTATTATCTCTAATATCTCTTTTATTTGTTCAATTTATTTGTTTGAAGCTTCCAACGGGTTCTTCATCAGATTAACTGTGAAGAGGATTTGCCATGCAATAGCTCTTTTACAAATTCTCTATTTGTCTACAAAATTTAGTGCTAGGCAATGTAGCTTGAATTTCTGACTAAGCCTGTGCCAGTGTAGGCAAGTTGTACAAATTATTGGTACTCATTGGCTTTATGAGTTCTATTCAATATGGGTTTGGTGCAAAAGAATGTAGCTTGAAATTTGAATTGACAAACCAAGTCTTACACAACCTGCTTGTCTTGTACAAATATGTTTAGTGTGGGTTTCTGGTCATCTGTGATTTAGCTATGATTTTTAAGTGTTCTTTTAATAGTTGTTTTGTAATTTCCCTATTTTGTCTATAATATTTAGTGGTAAATAATGTAGCTTGAATTTTCAATTGAGAAACTAATTGTTACATAGAAATTGGTGTTACACCTTGTCTAGATAGTGATAGAATTATAGGTAGAGATTCCTATAGCTAATTTTCATCATAAGGTCTAATACCTTTTATACAATTCTCTATTTTTCTTCAATATTTACCAGCAAAGGATGTAGGTTGAATCTTGTATCAATATGTTTCATATTTTGTTATCTGTCTATAAGTTTAAAGAAATGGGCAAGGTATTTTTTACATAAAAATCTATTTACGATCACGTCATATAATTATTGTCATAACCTAATAAGTCACAGATGATCAAAAACCCACACTCAACATATTTGTACAAGACAAGGTTTATAAACAAGGCCTTTAATAACAACAAGAGGATCTGTTGTAGACTCAGAGCTATCCTGCAACATGTACAAGTCTTTTGCTACAATTTATAGCAAACTAGTTGAAGCTTCACCAAAAGTAATACACCAAAGGCTGGTTGAATGGTTACATATATACATACATATATTCTAAATTTGAGCTTCATTATTTGGCACTAAATATTATGGAGAAATAGGAAAATTGTAAAAGAACTATTAGGAAAACACTCAAGAACCACATAAAATGAGAGAATATCGAAACCCAACATTAAATAGAGCTTAGAAATATGAGGAAAGAATATCATAAAACATATTCACACAACACAAGCAATCTATGTAACAATTGGCTGAATGGTCTTGTAGCTTTAACTACAAAAGATAGAGATAGTTGCATTCCTCGATTTGCATTTGGCAATGGTCACAAAACCAAATAGCACCATGGGGGAAACATACCTGGGTAGTTTCTTGTAGGGAGCTTCAACCAAATCAGGGAAAAAATAATATCATGAAACAAATTCATATAGGATTTGAGCTATGTTCTTTGTTAATAAATATTGAAGACAAATAGAGAAATTGTGATAGAATTACAGGTAGAGATGCCTATAGCTAATTTGCATCATAAGGTCTAATACCTTTTATACAATTCTCTATTTGTCTTCAATATTTACCAGCAAAGGATGTAGGTTGAATCTTGTATCAATATGTTTCATATTTTGTTATCTGTCTATAATTTTAAAGAAATGGGCAAGGTCTTTTTTACATAAAAATATTTAGGATCACATCATATAGTTATTGTCATAACCTAATAAATCATAGATGATCAGAAACCCACACTAAACATATTCGTACAAGACAAGGTTTACAAACAAGGCCTTTAATAACAACAAGAGGATCTGTTGTAGACTTAGAGCTGTCCTACAACATGTATAGGTCTTTTGCTACAATTTGTATAAAACTAGTGGTAGCTTCACCAAAAGCAATAAACCAAAGGCTGGATGAATGGTTACATATATACATACATATATTCTAAATTCGAGCTCCATTATTTGGCACTAAATATTATAGAGAAATAGGAAAATCGTAAAAGAACTATTAGGAAAAAACTCAAGAACCATAGAAAATGAGAGAATACTAAAACCCAACATTAAATAGAGCTTTGAAACAGGAGGAAAGAATATCATAAAACATATTCACACAACAAAAGCAATCTATGTAATAGTTGGTTGAATGGTCTTGTAGCTTTAATTACAAAAGATAGAGATAGTTTCATTCCTCGATTTACATTTGGCAACGGTCACAAAACCAAAAAACACCACGAGGGCAATAGACCTAGGTAGTTTCTTGCAAGGAGCTTCAAGCAGATCAAGGAAGAAAGAATATCATGAAACATATTCATACAAGATTTGAGCTATGTTCTTTGTTAATAAATATTGAAGACAAACAGAGAAATTGTATAAGAGGTGTTAGAATAAGAACTATTTGTTGCAAGTCATTTTACATGGGTGCTTTGCATAAATGTTTTGTCTATAATATTTAATGCCAAGCAATGTAGCTCGAATTCATAATTAAGCCTATGGCATTATACATAATTTGCAGAGATTGTTGTGTCATATAATTGTTGTCATAGCCTAAATAAAATAAGTATCGTCATAAAGAGTTGGGCTTACATAATTGATTTGACAAGTTGAAAATATTTTTGTATAGACGTGGAGGAAAAAATAGTTTGGTGGCTTTTAAGCATTCTTGTAATAGTTCTTTATCTATTCAAATTTATATCTTTAGTTGATAGGCTGTTTGTTTGAAGTTTCTATTTGTTGAGAAGGAAACATTTAATGGCACGTGTAGTATGTTTAACATATTCATAATTCCAGAAGGCTCTTTTGAGAATGCAACTGAATCAATATATTTTGTAGTATACTTTCTCCACTTCAACATTGGATATTGCATTTAGTTCTTGTTGTGCCATTGCACTACAATTGGTGTATATATATATATATTGAATTTTCTGTTCCGTATTTAAAAATATACATGTCTGCAGACAAATATATCCATATATACAAACCAAGACCCCTATGGCCCATTTGAAAATGCAAGTAAGCATCCAAACTGGATTTTCCCTCAGTTGACTGGCTGAGAAGGCTTCAAATTCAACCCTTTAGTTTCCTCTACTAACATTGCCAAACTTTGGAGTAGACAATATGCTATAAGCAATGAAAAAGGTTTGAATTTGTAGCCTTCCTAGCCTCTTAATTGAGGGGAAAATCAATTTGGATGTTTTTTTCCTTCATAAATTTCAAGCGCAGGAGTTAGATAGTGAGAAAAAAATATGTTATACACATGTATTTAGATATAGTAGTGTGTATATAAATAGATATATAGATATGTACATATGGATAGAAATATTTGCTTATATGTGTGTGTTTATAATTGTGTTGAGAAAGGGAAAATTCAATGCATATATGTATTTAATTATTTCTACATATATATGCATGCATATATTCTACATTCAAGCTCCATTATTTGGCATTAAATATTATAGACAAATAGGCAAATCATAAAATAACTATTAGGAAAACACTCAAGCATGGCATATGTCTGATTCTTGAGTAGATAATCCTAATAGCTCTTACAATTGTTAGATATTTTGCTTGTGTTGCACCAATATGTAGCATGATATTCTTTTTCCCTCATATGTTTGAAGCTCCCTATAAAAAAAATGCTAATTGTTGTTGTTTCTTTTTTTTGTAAGGCAATAAAATATATTGATTAAATTGCATTGTCGAAAGAGCCATTGCGGTGTTACTTGCATATTACACTATTGTAAGAATCGTCTCCCTCAGGTCTCTTCTATAACAAAATTGAGGTTTCCCAAACTACTGTGTTGTGGAATCTAAAAGTCATTTTACATGGGTATTTTGCATAAATTTTTTGTCCATAATATTGAATACCAAGCAATGTAGGCCGAATTTCCAATTAAGTCTGTGATGTTATACACATTTTGGACAAATTATTGTACCATATAATTGTTTCCATAACATAGAAAAAATAAAAAACTGCATTAATACACATATATACAAATAATAAAAGACTACATCCAGATACACATATAAGTAGCCCCAAAGATAAAGAGATACATATAGGGGTGTATGCATTTTCATTTATCATTTTTATTCTTGTTGATGTATCCCCTGGTCTTTGCACAACATTAAAAGTGGATTTATATTCTTGTTGTTGTATATCGTGTACTGTTTCGACAATATTAAAAGTGGAATGGTTATAAATTGATATTTCTAAGTTGTATACCAATTACCATTGGGATGTTGCAATACATTAATATTTTTTTAATTGTGAAATAGAGCTGTCAATTAGTGAACTCAAATTTCAACATTTTTTCCCTGCAAATAAGTTCCCAAAACTATGTCTATGGAAATGGGCTTTGTGGATGGGTTTGCAGAGCTCCTCGATATTGATTTGTTGGCAACACCCATTAGTGCCATTGTGGAATTCGGCTCTGAGGGCGTGATCCCCTGACTTTCAGATCCTGATTCCATAAGTATAATTTTCCTTTTTGTTATCCCTGTTGCAAATTTGGTGTTATTGTTTCTAGTTCTCTTGGCTTTAAGGTGTATACATACATGGGTCATCTTGACAAAGCATATAAATGTGGAAGTAGATATGCATTCCTATTTTCTAGCATATAAAAGGACCCCTTTCATGTATATGTATATTTGTATGTATATGTATGTATATATATGTATATGTATATGTGTATGTATATGTATATGTATGTATGTGTATATATGTATGTGTATGTATATATGCATATATGTATATGTATATGTATATGTATATGTATATGTATGTATATGTTTGTATATGTATATGTATGTATATGTATGCATGTATGCATATGTATATGTATATGTATATGAATATACATGTGTATGTATATGCATATGCAAAAACAAATAGTATAATATGATAGATCAGATATGAAGACAACAGATTTTTGCCATTTGCTATGAAATAAATGGCACAATGACTCTTTTGACAATGAAACTTAATCAACATATAGTTTCTAACATTGCAACAATCAATATTATATATGTATATGTATATGTATGTATATGTGTATATATGTCTATGTATATATATATATGTATATGTATGTATATATGTATATGTATATGTATATGTATGTATATGTATTCATGTATGCATATGTATATGTATATGTGTATGTATATGCATGTGTATGTCTATGTGTATGCAAAAACAAATACTACAATGTGATAGATCAGCTATGTAGACAACAAATTTTTCCCATTTTCTATGAAATTAATGGCACAATGACTCTTTTGAAAATGCAACTTAATCAAAGAATACTTTCTCACACTGCAACATTCAATATTGCATTTACTTTGTCTACCCACATGTACTTTGTTTGCTTCCATTGTGCAGCAATGGAAAAATGCATTAAGCCTTGCGCAAGCAAACACTTACCATCTAGCCCCCTTGGATTGAGGCTAGCAAGTCCTATATGTATCTCTATGTATATATGTATGTATATGTATGTATATGCATGTATGTATATGTATGTACATGTATGTCATTGTATATGCATAACATATGTATATGTATACATGTATATATGTTTGCATATGTATACATGTATATATACATGTTTTTATACATGTATATGTATACATGTATATATATGTCTATATGTTTACATGTATATATATATATGTTTTACATGGGTATTTTGCATAAATGATTAATTTATTGTTTATGCCTTTCGATCTTTGCTTATTGTTCCTTCCAATAGCAGGTTGGAGGGTTTTAACACTGATGTGCTACAAAATGTGAGAGAAAGTATGTTGCTTAAATTGTATTGTTGAAAGAGCCATTTAAAATAGTAAGAGATATTAGAAAGAATAAGACTTACTATAACACTTATCAACCACGAAACTAATTTTATATCCAACATGTTAATAATCTACAATTGGTCCTATGTTAATGCATCCAATGACAAAGATGCATATAGATAACTTAAACAATAAATGGAGGTCAATAAAAATACTAAATCTAAACATATTTTTTGAGGAAAGGAACAAGATTCAACTACAATTTAATATATTTTAATGTTCAAACTATGCTATTCCTTTTCTGATCATTCATAGATATAGATTTATATTCTAATGTGCTTGAGATTCTATGTATACTCATAAGTTGTATGAGTACATTCAAGTTGCACAATGCAATCAATTGCTGAATTTAAAAAGGGTAAGAAATAGCAATATAACTATTTGTACTATAGGCAGCATAAAGAGGAAGTATCAATGAAGCGTCACAAAAGATACTTGCAGCAAAGGTTAACTGTAACAACCACACTTGCACATCAGACTACTAACAATCCTTCTTTGCAACACCCAATTCCAATAGTAGAAGCCACCCCTTATATACAAGCTCAGAGCAACTCCCCTGTTGTACCAACATAGGAACAACATCTCAAAGAAATATTCAACGATAGCTACCTTGTTGTGGTAAAGCAATTTTGACATCATAAAGATGCACTTTCCAACCTTTCTATTTGCCAAATATGTAGGGAAAGCTACATAGGGATGTGCACTCGAATGTCAGGGTCAAAAGCCACATGTGTAAGGTGTTATTTTGAAAAAGGTACCCATCGCTTCAGCTCTACAAATGGCATGGACCCAGGCCCACAACCATTGTTACACAAAAATTTAACACAGGTTGAAGAAATGCTTATTGCTAGGGTGGCTTCAGTTTTATAGGTCTCCCACACTAGAGAAGGCCAATTTAAATATAGTCGTCACATGATAAGCTTCCCTCAGGATATCTCAAGCATAGCAAAACTTTTGCTGGGTCACGATCATTCACAAAACCACCATTGAAGGTGGGAATTATGATTTCTATGTTAATAAACATCATGTCATGGATGCATTGAAATACAAAATTCAATATGAAAAATACTACAATGATGTCAAGATTGATGTCGAGGCTATTAATATGTTACTTGATGTGTCTAATTTATTGCATACAATAGACCAAGTTTTAGATGAAGAGCTAATGCCATCAATCGGCTCAACAAATGATGGTCAAGAAGAAAATGAATCTTCAAACTTTTTATCATTTACTCCTTCCTTACCAAATGCTAGATGAGAGATGCAAGCAATACAAATTGTAAAAAGAGAGCAGAATATCTTATCTTGGCCTAAAATTAGCTCTTCTCTTGTTAATGAATACAACACTAAAGGTTTATTTTCAATGGCCTTTCCAACATTGTTCCCCATTGGAGCAACACTTCCCCTTCAACTAAGAAATGTTCAAATTCACTTGCATGAATATGCCCTCCACCTAATGAGATATTTTGACAACAAATTTGGCAAACATGTTAGGTTTAGATATTTTATCTACAACTTTATTATGAGACATAACAATCAACAATCTATCTCTGTTTTTGTTCGAGCGGACCTGGAGGACAAAATCCCCAAGGCGCTTTCTATTTTGCGACAATATCTTCAAGTTGCTTCCGACTTCCAAATAGTTGAGCAGTTGATGTGTTTTGGGGCATCAAGCATGGGATCTGCTCTTTTTGGAACTCTTGTTAGGCCTAACTAACTTCCATGATCGAACAACTTGGCATACCCACCCTTTTTTTCACTTTAAGCTGTGCAAACACAAAATGGGCTGACCTACAAAATGTTTTCTCTTCTACAATTGTTTAGCAATGGAGCCTTCAACAAAAATGTTAATAGATAGTGTTGTTCAAAATCCACATATAACATCTTTATATTTGCATCATAGATTCTCAATTTTTCATGAGGAGGTGATCGAAAAGCTTTTGCATGCAAAATATTATTGGTATAGATATGAATGGCAACATCATGACTTTGCACATGTGCATGGTTTTCTATGGCTTTTAGAAGCTCCCGACATGTACACTCTTGATTGGTCCAATGACCATGATGTTACCATGGAAAGACACTTTTTGATAGATACGTTTCAGCTTGGAATCCACATTCCCTTGCACAAAGATTGCTTAGAGTGTATCATTGTTTTGAAGAAAACCTGTGCTTGCTTACCACGAGCCAGATCCTTACCAATGATCCAATCATAGATTATGAAGAGTTGCTAAACATAGTTCAAAGGCCCACATGAAATGTTCTGAATATACTTGTTTAAGGAGGAAAGGAGAGCAATTGCAATGTTGGTATAAAGCACCTTGGTAGTAGAAACTTACCTCTACATTGAAATTTGATGCCGATTCTAACAAATCCTACAAAATAGCAAGAAATGATGATTGCCTAAATATTCATAGCCTAGCCATGCTTGCAATTTGGCGTGCCAATGTTGACTATCAGCCAGTTGTTTCTAGGAATTTTTTTTTGAATTATGTTTCTAAATATGCAGCTAAATCTAAGAAAAAATTAGAAAATTATCTTGATATGTTGAAAAGACTTGAAAATACAAATATAGTTGAGAATAGAGCACTAGTTTCATATCAAAAATTCATGATGAATATTCTTATGGAACGTGACATCTTTTCATAGGAGACATGCCATATGTTACAAAAATTTCCTCTTCTTACTTCAAGTTGACGATATGTTTGCTTGAATGTTGGAAAAAAGACATGGTTTTGTATAAAGATGATACTGATGAAGAGTTGCCAACAAACTATATTCATTGCTATATGTAGATGCCTCTAGAGCTAGGTGTTGTATCCCTAATTGACTTGGTTTGCCTATATACACACTCACATAAGCACAAAAAGGCTAAATGGAAAATAAGGCACCAGCCTATAGTTATCCTTGTCTACCCATTATTCAAGACTACTCTTGTTGAAGATACATAGATATTTGAGACATTTTGTTGGAATGAACTTATGTTATACAAACCTTTCTGGAACATACAAACAGATAGAGGTCTTCTCAAACAAGAGATAATAGAGAATTGCAAAGTTTTAAAAATGGTTGGTTATCATCCTTGGCATGTTAATAGACTTCCAGTTACATCCACAATTGAAGAAGAACATGATAGTGATATTGATGATTTGAACGATCAACCTTCTATGGATGAATATAAATGGGAAGTTTTCTCTCAGCTTGGTGCTACTACTAACTTTATTATAAATCAGCTTCAACTATTGGGTAGGTGGGATTTTGATATGAACCATCCATGGAATAAAAACCATGTACTCCATAATATTGCTTTGTAGTTCATCCCATCAGCCAAGGCACAACATGAGCAAGCTATGGTACATTTTTTTCTTGTAGATATGTCAGCCCATCAACTTTCACCAAAATAGCAATTGGCCCTTCAAATAATCTAGTCCCATCGCATGCAACCTTCACCTAAAGCCCCTCTCCGCATGATCATTCAAGGGACAACTAGCAGTGGAATTTTTTTTTATAAATTGTATTTGACAATAAATAAACACCTCTTTTGTTGGATCCAATAGCTTCTTACTCACATTGGCTCCTACAGGTGTTGTTGTGTACAACATATGTGCCTCTACAATCCATACAAAACTTTGGATTCCTATAAAGGATATGAATCATTTGCAAGGGAAACAATTGGCAATATTCCAAGAAAAATTTAAGTATATTCAATACATTTTGATCGATGAAATGAGTTTTCTAGGCCCAAAGTTGCTACTGAAATTAGATAGCCAGTTGTGCCATACATTTCTAGATAACCAAAGGGAGCCATTTGGCAGTGTTTCTACGATCCTTGTTAGTGATCTTTCCCAGTTGCCACTTGTCATGGATACGCCTATCTATGCTTCATGCTCATCGAATGTAGCCTTGTGGCACACTTTCATGATCTTAATAACATTAGACACTATTTTTTACCTAAAGGGAGATAGCCCTTTGCAACAAAAGTTCCAGGAAATCCTTCTCCATATAAGAAAAGGTGAGGCTCTCCACAATCACTAGGAAGAGCTTATGAAACAAACAAATAAAATGCTCTCAGCCATAGAAAGAGAACAATTTGATATTGCTACACATTTTTTTGCCACAAATGACTTGGTCGCATTCCACAACAAAAAAATGATCAAATAGTTAAATCTATCCATAGCCATTAGCATTGCTCAAGTGGCACAACAACAGGCATCTGATCATGGAGATGACGACCAACTTCTCAGAGAATGTTTGCTTTTTGTTGGTGAACAGATGATGCTAACAAAAAAAATTTGGATTCAAGCCAGGCTAGTGAATGGATCCCTTGGTGTTGTTACAACTATTGTGTACAATCCACATTGTAAATCGCCAAACCCACCTGACTATGTTGTTGTTCACTTCCAAAATTACATTGGTCCACCATGGGACTGAGAACATCCGACAGACATCCCAATCCCAACTATAAGTCAAGGGATTCAAAAAAAAATTCCACTCACTATGGCATGGGGAATCACAATACATAAAGCACAAGGCTTAACATTGATAGAGCAACAATAAACATAGGCAGCAAAGAGAGGCAAGGGTTGAATTTTATAGATATTTCTCATGTTAAATAAATTGAAAGACTCTGTATTGATCCAAATTTCTCATTTGAGATATACTCTAGGCTTGGTACCAAAAAATGCATTGCTTGCTATCGCAACAAAGAGATGTGTTTGGGACAACTGTAACCCTCGCCAAATGCTTCTGCTCCCACCCGTAGCCCGAATTACAAAAAAGGTTCCAAAACAATTATTCTGTGATACATGATAAAATTCCATGCTATTTTTCATGGCTTTCTCGGGCATATTCACAATGATCATGGATTTTATTGGCTATGTGGCTTTGTGATCATGTCTCACTCAATGGACACAGAATGGTAGGTTCTCGCTCATTTGACAGTTGATACATCCTGGCATTGTTGCACAATGCCATGCAAATGAGTGCATGTAATATTCATTGTTCTAATATAAGGATGTCAATTGTTTTGCTTCCCTTGTGAAATGACACATTGTGGTGTTTGTTTCATAGCAAACTACTCAAAGAAACTACCATCCACCTCCCTTATGTGCTAGTTTGGAGAGCTCCACAGGCTACACCATCTTTTCTCCTATTCTTGTAGTAAGCCATTCCATAATGCGTTTTCCCCATTCCATACTTATCTATTTTAGACATGTATTTTGATATAACAATATAAAATGTTTCTTTGCAGTAGTATCATGTTGGGCTCAATGCAAAGATAGATCAACAAGAAGAAATGCAGCCCATGTGTTGGACAATTGGTCTCAAAAAGACGACCATAGCTATAAGTGTAAACAAGGTTTGTTTTACATATTTATATTTTCCTAATTTATACATTCAGTTTTTTTCTCCTTCCATGGATATATATACTCTATATATTTGTTGCTATATATAAACATTCATGCATGGATTCTTACATGCACTTGACTACAATAAATATAGTCTGTTGTTCAGATTAGATTTTCCCATGCTCCTATACTTTCCTTTTATGGAAACCCCAATGGAAATTTTAAACAAATAGCTGATAGGTAAATGCCAACTATTGCATCGATTGCTTGTTTTACATTAATATGTTTCATTATATTCTCTTTCCCTTATCTCTTTGAAGCTCCTTGTATTTTGTATTAATATGTTTCATGATTTCTCTTTCTCTTATGTCTTAAAACCCACATTAAACATATTGATACAAGATACACAATTTATGTAAGAGTTGATCCATGAATTCAAAATTTGAGTTATGCTCTTTCATAGTGAATCTAGGCGAATAGAGAAATTGTAAGAGACCTATTAGAATAATACTTCAGAGCCAAAAAACTACTCTTATCTCTAAAATGTTTATGTTTTCATGTTAACCCTCTGCATATATATATTTATATATGCTTTCGCTGCTATCTTAATCTACAATTGCTCCTATGTTAATGGATTTAACGCCAAAAGTGCACAGAGATACCTATAAACAATAAATGAACAACAAAAAAAATACTATCCTTGGCCATATATTTTGACAAAAGTAATAATTTTTAACCGTAATTTCTCCATCCATACACAGGGATAATCTCTTTCAATTCTTGAAAATGGGTATAATGTCAAAGATACAACCATATAACAAGCAATAATAAGCATAGAGCAAAAGACATGAACAATAAATGAATCACTCTAACACCTCTTATACAATTTCTCTACTTGTCTTCAATATTTGTTACCAAAGAACATAGCTTGAATCTTGTATTGATATATTCCATATATATATATTATAGACAAATAACGAAAGTATAAAAGTGCTATTAAAAAGACATTTACTATGTAACAACCACCAAACTAATTTCATATATATACACATGTGTATACATGTGTATATATATATATGTATATGTTTACATGTATATATGTATGCATATGTATACACGTATAAATACATGTCTATATACATATATATGTACACACATGTATATATATATGTCTATATGTTTACATGTATATATATGTGTGTGTGTGTATGTTTTACATGGGTATTTTGCATAAATGATTAATTTATTGTTCATTCCTTTTGGTCTTTGCTTGTTGTTCCTTTCGATAGCAGGTTGGAGGGTTCTAACACTGATGTGCTGCAAAATGTGTGAGGAAGTATATTGATTAAATTGTATTATTGAAAGAGTCATTTCGAACAATATTTTCATAATGCTATGGAAACAATTATATCATGGAACAATCTCTACAAAATGTATTTGGTGGATTTTAAGTGTTATTGTAATAGTTCTTTGATCTGTTCAACTTTATATCTTTAGCTAATACACTATTTGTTTGAAGTTTCTATTTGTTAAGAATAGAGAATTCAATCATGCAGTATGTGTAAGATATTCATAATGCCAAAATGGCTATTCTGACAATACAACTAAATCAATATATTGTCTTGCATATTTTGGAGCATATATTCATAATGCCAGAATGGTGATTCTGACAATGCAACTGAATCAAAATATTTTCTTGCATATTCTAGTGTATACTTTCCCACACTACAACATTCTATACTCTGTGCATCTTTGGTGTTATACACATTTTGTACAATTAGTCCCTTGGTATCCTTCTAATTGATTTAAGTGGAAATCATTACAAAGAGGACGCTGTAGATTGTCAATGGCTGTCATTTATTCTTTTGTTTGCATATATATATTTTCACATTCATTGAGCTTCCATCCTTTTGATTTTATTTTGGTGCCCACATTCTTTATAGTTTTCTAACAAATAGAGTAACTGTATATGGTAAGTGTTTGCTTGCCCAAAGCTTAGTGCATTTTGTGGTTGTTGTACTATGGTAGTGAATGAAGTAAATGCAGTTAGATGAAGTAAATGCAATATTGAATGTAGCAGTGTGGGAAATCATATTTTGATTAAGTTGCATTGTCAAAACAACCATTATATATATATAAGTACATTAAACGACTGACACATTTCAGAGAACAAAAGTTTTCAATCTAGCATAAAATGGTTTCTAAACAGTCTACTATCAAACTAGCGACCTTGCATAAACAAACCTGAGCAATTCATTCTAGTGACCTTCAAGCAAGTTAGGCAAAAAAGAATATCATCAAACATATTGATACAAGGTTCAAGGTATGTTCTTTCTTAGTAGATATTGAATATATGTAGACAAAATGTATAAGAGGTGTTATGCAAAAATGCAATGCATGAACTAGACTCTCTTTTTTTAGGTCAAGTCTATGATTCTTTTGCCACAAAGAAATTGGTTTCCTATTCTGGTTCTTCATTATTATATGTGGACATGATTCACATGCACATATCTACATATACATCCTACTCATGCAATAGGAATATAAGAACTTGCAAGATAAAATTTATACTGATATAGACGTTTGTTAAAACTATATGATTTCTTTTATAATGTTGCATAGATACAATAGACATCCAACAAACTTACTGTATTCTAAATTTCCTCTTTCAAATTATTCGACGGTCCAACAACTCAATCCAATGCTCCTTGTAGTTGTCAAACATTTCCAATAGTACATGTAATTGCAAAACTTCTCCACTATTAATAAATAGATTCGGTGACCCACTTGTAAATATTATTCATTATTTCTACTTTCTGATTGTGTTTATTGATTTTAGCTATATATTTACTATTTTTTTATGCTTCCTTCCTCATCTTGTTTCCCTATCTACTGACATACCTCTCTCTTCTATTTGTAGATGCTAGGCTAAAGAATGCATGACAATTCCAAAATCATGATGCATGTTTTTCCCAACTTTGATATTTTGCAATGTATAATGGAACTCCAAAAAATTTCTAGTGGACATTTCATGTTGCTTTTGCTCGAGGGTTTGGCTAGGGTCCTCGAGGCTCCATGATGCCAATATGGTAGGGTGGATAACGAGCATGGGTTTTTTGTTTTGGCTTTTCATGCCATATATCTTTTCTTACATAGATACATGTGTAGAAAACATGGTTTGTAACAACATGTTTCTTGGGTGAAGCCACATAAGTGGTTTACACTTTTGAAGAGGAAGGAAATTTTGAATTTTTCCCATTCTTCATATCAAATGGGTTCGGCTGAACCATTTAATTGGTTCGGTCGAACCATAGGGTTAGGCCAAACCCATGGTTCGGCCAAACCAGTCATCACCCCTAATAAAAAACAATATTTAAGTGGGTTCGGCCGAACCCCTTGAATATGACTAATACAAAATAAATGCTTTCACTTTCACATTTTTACTGTGAACTTTACCAGTTAGTTACTGTCTCCCTGCGCGCAACGAACATAATCCGAACGGTGACCCAACAAAATTTCTCTCACCGGCGAAAGCAAATTTTGGGTCCTCTCTTCAAACTTCATCATTCCAATTCGCATATTGACCACTATTGAGCATGAGGTATTTAAAATTCCATTTTTTTAGAGTTCAAAATGCATGTATTTGTTTAATTTTGAAACCCTATATGCAAATTTTTTTAAATTTGTTGAATTCAAATTGCACTTGTTTGAAAGTTTTTAAAGCATTTTCAATATAGTATTTTGCTTCCCCGTTTTGCATAATCCAAGGGTTTGAGTAAGGAAAAATGAGTTTCCTCCAAAAGTTAGTGCAAAAAAACATTATAATGGCTCTCAACATAGTCTAAAAAATGGAGATAAATAAATTCCTAAAGACTAGAAGTGTAGGGGTCAAGGTCACAAAATAATTTTAAAACTACAAATTTAGGGTTAAACTTGTAGATGAAAATGCAAATTTCATACATGTAGGAGTGAACCATGAAAGTCATAGCTTGATTTGTTAAGGTGTTATAATATTAAATCTTATAAAAATCAAGAATCATATCATTGATTACATACATTACAATAAAATATCTCCATATAACAAATGAAGCTAAAAACCCTAACCTTCTTTGTGAATTCTATAGTGTGTTTGCTACATGAGTAATTTTTTTTATGAAAACCATGTTTAGGAATGAAAATATCCAATCCCTTATGCTTCTAAACTAAAGTTTGCAATGCTTATGGTTCTTTTGGCCTTATAGATTCTTGAATCATTTTATAATATAAAATCTACATATAACCTACTTTGGCTCTAATAATTGTAAACCCTTTAGGAATTCTAAATTGTTGCATCTTGTCTTGATTTTCCCACCATTGTTATTCCTTTTGAAAATTTTACAAATTAGGCAAAGAATCCTTGCACTTATATAGAGGATCCTTATGTATGTTCTTAAAATTATTTAAGGTTAAATGACTTAATCTAAAATAAAGGCATATACGGATCTCTTGCAATTGTAACCTCTTTACTAGTGTTCAAACATATTTGATACCTTGATGGCATAACATAGATGATGTTGCTTGATATTGCTTTATCCATGGATACCCAAATAAAATATGAGATACATCTAAAGAAGAAAGAATATGACATAGAATAAGAACTTCCCTCATCTTTTAGACCAAAAAATTAAGGTAAAATAATGTATCCTATAGTTTCAATCAACATATCATTAGTCAATTTTAAATAAACCTCAAATATGCATATGCTTGTTGATAAAATGATGATAAAACAAAAATTATTCAATGCATACATTTTATTGGTGAGTAAGATCAATAAACACACCCTTACATGGTTCATGATCCACACAAAACCAAATGACCATTATAATTATTTGGTAATATCTCACAATGTGAAAAGGTGTCAAAAAAATTAGCATACCTAAATCGTAAATTGACTTGTCATAAAGTGGGTGGGTAGCTTAGTGGTGGAGATTTGCATCCTAACTAGTTCATGGAAATTTCAACATGAGGAGAATTAATAGTAAAATAATAATATCTTTTGACAACATAGGCATCCAAGTACTCATTCCAAGATTGTTGAAGATACAACATTAATACATTAGGATTTCAATTAAATATCACACTTTCCTATAAAAAAATCCCAATTGATCTATCTTTTGGTAGTGCATTTAGTTTGATATATTTTTCTTCCCCATACTTACAAGATTCCTTTATTATCGAAGCTTATTTACTCTAGTATGTTATCCTTGGTTCTCATATGAACTATATATATATAATTCAATCAAGATCCTCTTATCATTACAAATTTAAACTTAGCTTATTTTTTCTCCCAATTTCTTCTTAATGAACATATGGTCTTTCTTCCTCTATTAGCCTACTCATGCACCATCACCAACCATGAATGAATCTCCATGAAGCTAAATACCCATTTGTACTTGGTTGGTGTAAGTTGGGATTAGTGTTCCATTCACTTAAAATCTTATCTTTAATGTTGCTTTTTTCTAAATTCTTTCTAAAGGGCATAAATTACAGTCTAGAGCTTTGATTTTAATATTTTCTTAAAATTAAAAATATTAATGAGCTTGATGCATTAAGCTAAAAAATATCAATTTGGACACCATTAAAACCCTCGAGAGACTCTCGCAAAGTGAAAATGAGCTCCAAAATTTTATAGTGTGATATGTGAGAAAAAATGAAAAGGTAAGCAATGGGCTCAAGATATTATTATAATAAAATTAAATAAGGAGATCGTGATGATTATTGTACTAGGAGTTACATTGGGAAGAGTGGAGCATCTTTTCATAATAGATGAGACTTATTGTAGTTGACATCTTCATCATAAAGCACTAGTATTGGGAGTGGTTACTATCAAGGTTATGGGATTTAAGGTCCTATATCATTAGTTCGTTTATATTTTGTGTACATGTTCCAATGCATAGTGGGGCATGGGTTCTTTTCTTGTGGACCATGATTTTTTTCCACTCATTACATAAATTAATTGATCATTTCTTGTTTCCCTTGCTCTATATATAATTTAATGTATGACATAAGGTTTAAATAGTGTTATGTAGAAATAGCCAAAACATTAGACTAAAGAAGATTGAGTGGATTGGATTGTTATAATCTTGTTATGAATATTAATAAAAGTTTCATATCTCTTTAGTAGTGGGATTTTTTGAAAGGGTTTCTCCATATTATAATTCTAGTGTTCATGAGGTTTGAATATTTATTTATTTTCTCCACTATTTCATTAATATTATTTGGTATATTGTATGTTTGATTAGACTTAAAGTGCCTCACCATTAGTTGATACTCCTACTATATATATTTACCTTGTTTGCAATAGTTTAGTCCATGTCAATAGTTGATTTGCACCCTTAATAACTTGGTGGGAATATCAAGTATTTTTTATTAAATATAATCAATAATCATTGTAAAAGAAATTTTAAATCAAATATTAGTCTAGAATGATTATTTGAGTGCTAGATAAACCATTTAAATTTAACCTTCATAATATTACTCTAAATATGTAGTTTTACCAACAAAAGGAATGATATTTATGTCTATTACATGACAATTACAAAATCATGACTATAATTCTTTAAATTATACTCATAATCTAATTTAATACTCATAAGATATTAAATCATTGTTTTTCTCAAGAGACGTGTAATTAAATATCAAGAATATTCTTTAGTTTATTAGTCCACAAAATAATTTTAATATAGTCCATAACATTCAATTTTAAAATTCATAGAGTTGTTGGGATATTATCATATCACTAGCTATGGAAAAATTTAGGAAAGGGTGGGATATTACACTGCCCCCTATATTTGTGTGTTTTAGAGAAAATTAGCATGGAAGGTTTGCATTTCTCACAAATAAGAAAAAATCCTGAGAATAATGTACAATATTCTACTATATGTTTTCATATTGTTGAGTTATGCCTTGCAAATTAAATGTGTATCTTTTCCTCTACAACATCCATTTATACATAGAACTATGGATTAATGGTTTTATTATATTATGATTGAATTATGCCTCATGTTGGAAATTCCTCTATCTCTTCTTTGCTAAAATACTTTGGAACTAATAGGATTCAATTGTGTTTTATGACATAGGTCTATATTACCACAATGATGTATGTATAGGTGTACATTTTAACTTGGTTAGCTTTCCTAGCAAGTTCTTCATTACAACAATCACTCCACCTTGTCACTCAATCAAGCCCACTAGAACATATATTGGAATTTAACCTCTTTCATACTAAAAGAAAAAGTAATCATTAATTATATTTAATTTACCATATAATTTGATCTAAGTAATGCATTTTATAAGATCTAATTGGTGTATTTACAAAAACTATTTTGTGTTTTGGGCATAGGTGGTCCTAGAAAATATGCATAAATAATAAGATAGACTATGGATTATCTTTTAAATATTGTTCACGGTTTTTCATGTCATATTTTTATAGGAGGTCCTCATAATTGGTATTCTTGTATGGTATTAGAGCCAAGCTAGGTGCATTTGACACCTATGTTGTGGCTCAAGGGAGTGTGTTGGAGAAATGATACACACCTAAGCCATAAAAAGACTCATCACAATGTGAGCCATTAGCTCAATAGTAGAGCATCCTAACACCAAATGGGAGGTCCTAAGTTTGAATACTAGTTAGTCCATAGAAATTTATATAAAAGTCAATCACTAGTACATAAGAAGAAGAATAAGTACCCTTATAATTTTTATTAATACAACAAATTATCATTCCTCACATACATAGGTGAATCAATGTTAATGATTTCAAGCTCGTCAACATGTATATGTACCTCAATCTCATGACCTTCCTCATATAAAACCATTTTATTAGATTTATTTAGTGTAAAATATTTAAATTTTCATTGGGAGGGAACAATTGAAGGATTGACCCCAATATTAACCCCCTCAACCTAATTTTTTTTTTTTTATCAATCAAATCCTTAATCAATTATTCCTTAATCCCATAAAATGTTGAGTATAATTACAATTAACTCTGATTTGTAACAAAATTCTTTCATTATATCTTTTTGGGAATAACTTTAGATTTATCTAATGGCTTTAATAGGAAGTGTAATCATCTGACACTAAGTAAATTTTGAGCACACATTTTACAAGGGAAAAGTTGGAGGCTTTAGAGTCCTTAATTATATTAGAAACATTTATAATGTATAGTTTGTACAATGGTCATTTCCATTATTTTTTACTATCCTTTTGGAAATAATTTTTCTTTTCAAATTTACAAGGGTAGGATGATGTAGATGAAGCTTTTGATAGAAGATCCATAATTAAGTGTGGTAGCTATCTAACAACTTTTGGTTGTAACATTCATCTCCTTGCACATTACAAATGTTAAGAATCTTATATGAATCCTTGTTCCACAGTCAAAAAAATCTAAAATAATAAACTTCAATCTAACATTCCCAATATTTGCATTGGCCAATTTCAATATTAAAAAATAGACCCAAATGAAGATAATACTATTAAATTTCATGGGAAGAGCAGCCAATAACTTATCATCATACACAAATCAAATATGTAGCACTAAAGAACCTTGAATGTGTCATGGGATCTCCTTTAACATTGTGCATCTCAAATCTAGGATCCAAAAATCCAACAAAAATGGATATGTAAAATTTTTAATAGAAATTGAATTGTGTTTGATTTTTATATGTATGTCTTTTTTTGTTTCCATTAGGTAAGGAATCAACATTACTTTTCATCTCAACAAGCCTTTAAACATTAATGTCAAGGGTAGATAGAGGCACATTGAATTTCATTGGTTCATGTGAGATATTTATAACAAGTATGCAATAAAGTCAAACTTTATTAGATTTGATTCAAGTAATATGACACATTTGTTTTGCTTTCCAATCTATAATTTTTTGATGTTCTCAAGGCTATATAATTGAAGTTCATTTATGTTAACAACTATTAGATTAAATATTTTATCCCCAATTATTTTCAAATGATTTTATACTTTAATCTTTGTATTCTTATTCTTTCTTTCATCGTTTCATTTAAAATTTGAACCATTTAAGGATGTTATGTTATAGATTATAGTTGTCTTCAATTCTTTTTAAATCAAGTTAATAGTATGAAAATATTATTGATGAGTAAGATGAATTAAATTACAAGTTCTATTTTAGATTTGTATTCTTTTTATCTAGATATATTATTTACCAAAGTCTCATTGTTTTTTTAGGTGTATTGTATATATATAACATGGAAAATGTAGATCATGTTTCACTTGTGCTAGAATCTTTGTTTGCAAATACTAGTAATGAGATAAAAAATTAAGAGATTCATTAGCACAGGGTGCAAACCCAGGGATATATAGTGAACCATGCATGTTAATATTGCATAGTCTAGAAAAACTAAAAGATGAACTTGAGAGGACTAGTGCATATTCCCCAGACAGAGTGACTGCTATTCTTTCCCGCATGCGGGAAGAAGTACATGGTGGCGTTCCCCTTAAACAAATACAAGATAGTGTCACCAAAGAAATGATAAAAGCCACTTGTTTCCCATTTTATCAAAATGTGCGTAAGGTTAGGGGATACCAGGTCACTAGATGTGTTGATCATGCTATGGCCTCATTGATCTACCCACGATTTCTAGCAGCACATGGTATATGCCCAAACAATGACCAGATTCCATTGTATTTTTTGTTGTGATTTGTATCTTGGGTCCATTTCAGGCCTCAAAAGTTAACTACACGGACATTCCACCATATGTTAATTGGTGGTAGAGTTGCTGATAGGCCCCACCTATCGTCAGCGAGATAGACCACCCCAATGTTTAGGAGTATTGGTTGGTGGCAGGGTCTCACGCTCACCCAGTTCACAGCCCCATAGCGGATAAGGGTTGTTGTTGCTTCCCAAAGCAATTGACCTTATGGGTGACATTGTGGTGCCACCACTAGGATATCGATGATGCGTGGAGGCCCGGTATTTGATATCTAGACATTCCCGATCCACACCATTTTTCATTACAGGTGGACCACCATGGATCCTTTTACAATGACCGGCATCCCTACTCCTACACAGCTTGATGCACTTACAGGAGATATGTCACGCATGACTCTACATTGTTTAGCTGAGGACCTGTTGGAGGCATATGCCCACATTGCATCAGACAATGGGATCGGTATAGAGCATGTTAGAGATCATTTGAGACATAGAGGTCATTCAGTTCCAGGTCGTTCAGTTCCAGGATCCCATCACTCTCAGCCGAGCACTAGTGCGCATCAGAATCCACCTACAGTTCATACGGTAGTTGCACAGACTATGGGTTTTACTAATATGTTGATTGGTTACGGTTCATCATCATAGGTGCCATCTCACCTTCATAGTCCTCTACATTCATCATTTACGGCCGCGACATGGGATAGATCGGATGGATGTAGATATTGATTAAAATTAAACGATGCGTTTGGTCCATATGGTGGAAGTGACTATTTCCAGGAGGACTTAGGTCATCCGTATCGGATGATGTGCATGTATGTGTGCATGTGCATGTTTCAATTATTTTTTCATTATTTTTTAAATTTCTTTTTAACTAGATATTCATGTAAGTTGATATGTATGTGTATATATATTGTTACAGGTGGACATACCTCATATCACTCCTAGCCTTGGTCGGATCATGTGCATGATCGATGTGACTCTGTGGATGAAGATAATATACTATCGAGTGGACATGTGAGTTTCATAAAATATATATTTATGTATGCATAGATAAATACAAGTTGTAGATTGATATTTAAAAATACAAGTTCATTTTAAAAAATAACTTTCATAAAATTATTTAATAAAATTATATGTATTTAACATCTTGTACACAATTTTATTTGAGGACTCGACACATCCATCGAGGCTTGAGGGATGTGGTTCTCATTAGGATAATGGCCGTGCGTCACCGGGTAGACATTCTTATTAGGCCATGCATTCTAGATTTATGATCTTTATCACATGTGTGTTGATTATATGATGATCTTTAAATAATTATTTGATATTTGATCTCTTACACTTTTTGTACTTATATGACCATACATACATTTGCTTGTTTTTTGATCTTTAGTATTCAACATTAGATGATCTTTAATTTACATTTTGCTTTATGATATATGTACATATATTTTCTTATATGATATATACATACATTTTCCTCTTTGCATATAATATGTGTTATGTTTATATGTATTGAATTCTTTTACATACTGTACATGTGTTTGCTTATGGTTTAAAACATGTTTACACATGATATATGTATGCATTTACTTTAAATATTCAATATACATACATGTTTGTTTATTTGATGATCTCTTACAACTTACATTTCCTTATATTCAATATACGTTTGATCTCTAGTAGAATTTTAGGGAAAATCAATGCCATTTTATAATTAAGTTCATTCATGTTGATCATAATAAATATTTTTAAAAAAATGACTTAAGCAACATGAACCATTGAGTTGAGAACAAGATATAATCTTTTGACAAGTAACTTGAAATTCAATTCAAATTATATCGAGCTATTATACGTTTCTTACAAGTAACTTGAAATTCAATTCAAATGTTTAATTAAGAAAATTTAATTCAAATTATACGGTCTCTATTATACATTTTCAACAACTAACTTGAAATTCAATTCAAATATAATTAAGAAAATTCAATTCAAATTATACCTCTAACATTTATACATTTTTTGACACTTTACCAAAATTCTAAAATTACTAGATATGTTGTGCATACCTATGAATTAAATAACAACAAACTCCACAATGAAATAACTTGTTTGTTTACTACTTGATTCATTTTAAAACTAGGATCTAGTTATTCCATGTACCTTGAATAATTTTGATTCACTTGGAGGCTGCCAGATTTTGGAGAAGTTTTTGCACATTTATCAAGGAGGCAAATATTGGAGTTGGACAACTTTTTATTTTTATCAATCAAGGCAGAATTTGGAGGATAATTTAACTAAGTTGGTAGAGGACTTGTTTAGAGTCATCTTTAAGTTGAAGAAGAAAATGGGACAACAAAGAAAAAGAAAAAATGCATCTCAGCGAAAATTGTCAAAAGAAGAAGAACAAAAGAGGCGTGATCAAAACTTGGAAAATTATCATAGAAAGAAACAAGGTGCATGCTTGTTTCTTCTCTCTCTCACTCTCAAGTGTGTGTTTAGTACTCTTACCTTGAAGGT